>JALRMF010000023.1:0-295994 GCA_026120015.1 Dendrostoma leiphaemia
TAAGATTTATATAAAAATTATAAAATTTTCTAATATAACTTTTTATATAATAGATGACTAGGAATATACGGTTGAAAATTAAAGTTTTGTATAGGAAAATAGCAAAGTTCGGTTATTTTGTCTACTGACTGTAGTGTTGCAGGATCGGATCCCTTGCCCGCAACGAAATCCTATACGCTACCACACAATTGATTGCCAACGTGAAATTTTGATTTTGGGACGTCGATGCGCTGTAGCTATCGTTTGCTCCGTTTTCGTGCCACTCCTCACCCAACTCTGTGGTGTACTCAAGCGCCCCTCGGTCCATCGTCACTGACTCTACGTGATGGCATTCGAGGCGTCGTGACAGGTTTGTCCCAAAGCATGGACCTGCACCGCGTCAACAATTTTGAGGGTGATTGAACTGCCCGAGGCGTCCACATCGGAAACGTTCTCAGGAGCATGAGCAATTGAGTTTGATCTACCTCCCTAACGCCGCGACGCCAGATGGAGACCTTGGAGGATGCAGTGCCGACGCAACCGAAGCAGAGATCAGATCAATGTGTGTGATCTGCGGACGAGCATGCTCGTAGCACGTGGAGGGATGTTGGCTTAGTCAACTTCGTTTGTTGTGGTGCCTCCTGCTATAACCGGAATAGCACATCACGTCTAGCTCGTCATCATGTTTCAACCTCTTTGCTCGCACCGCATTCACTCCCTCAGCAGCGCAGCGTCAACCCCAGCTACATCGCACCTTTTGGCATTCCTCGTAGAAACATTAATCATGGGCGGCATCACCTCCAGAATCTGGGCTGCGCCCAAGCTCAGCTTGGACAGCGCCATCAAGCTCCCCAACGGCATCACGATGCCGCGCCTGGGCTTCGGCGTGTGGCAGGTCGACCCGGGCGTCTGCACCTCGGTGTGCGAGCAGGCTCTCGAGGCAGGGTACCGGCACATCGACAGCGCCCAGGCCTACCGGAACGAGGCCGAGGCCGGCGCCGCGCTGCGGTCCACGTCGGTACCGCGCAAGGACATCTTCTTCACCACCAAGATCCCGCGGGACCTCGGGAGCGTGGACGCCAACTATGCCAGCCTCATCGACAGCATCAAGAAGATCAATGGCGGCGACGATGCTGATGCGTATGTGGACCTCTTCCTGATTCACACGCCTCGCATGGGTGCGGATGGAATCAAGAACGTCTGGCAGGCGCTCGAGAAGCTGCTCAAGGAGGGGAAGACCAGGAGTGTCGGCGTTAGTAACTTCAGCATGAGCGATATCGACGGTATGAAGGAGTACGCTACTGTCTGGCCGCCCCATGTCAACCAGATCAAGGTAAGCACGCTCCCTACGTTTGAGTAATGTCCTCCTATCATTCCCAGAACAAATGATACGCAGAGAGCATTGCATGTTGGGCATTCGCTGAAATCCCTTCCTCATAGTTGAATCCATGGGTCCAGGAAAGAGACGTGGTAAGGTACTGTGAGGACCAGGGCATAGTCCTACAAGCCTACAGTCCCCTGGAGAATGGCAAAAAGCTCGGCGATCCGACGGTCGGAGAAATTGCAAAGAAGTACAGCAAGACCCCAGCTCAGGTTTTGATTCGATACTGTCTTCAGAAGAACTGGGTGCCACTACCAAAGAGTGTGCACAAGAAGAGAATCGTCGAGAACACACAACTCTACGACTTTGAGATCAGTCCAGAGGACATGGCCACTTTGAATGGCTTGGACGGCAAATAGTGCAACCGAGGGCTCGGTCTGAAAAGCTCTCGCCTGTGGTTCACGGCTCTGTCGGATAGAGACAGTGGGTATGTGTCAATTGCTGTGAGGCAACGAAGTATTGAGGCTGTTGGAATTATATATTATCGATTGCAGTCACTTGTAATCGGCGCGCCCCCTTTGAGTTTTAACAGAGGCATCTGTAGGTTGATAGCTATAGCAATAGCCCGGTCCGCCTTGGACTGGAGGCATACAGCCACCAGAAGGAACCAGCTGGCCAAATGGCTAGCTGGGCCGATTTGGCCCGACGGCAATTGGAAGGGACCGTACGCGTGTACGCCTAATCCCTTTGGCGTATAACGATAGTTTCCCTTCTATTCCTTCTATAAATCATCATTAATAACAATAGCAAATACACTTGTTTTCACCCCTCTATTCAAACCTCTTTATATATAGAGATTGATTTATTAATACTAATTAGTAGTTAAATAGTTAATTATAGATAGCAAGGTAAAAGAGACAAATCTTGCTTTAAAAACTACTGCAATGTTTTTTAAAAAGGGTATACCACTTATAATAATAAGCTTTGTGTTTTTAATAAAAAATAATAAATAGCTTACAAAAGGACTTTAGTAAAGTTATCACTAGCAAAAGGCTGTTTTCTTTAACTATTAAAAATAGCTAAGAAACTTTAGCAAAAGTTATCATTAGCGACCCTTTTAATGCATCTACAACGCAAAACAACGTATAAATAACTTTAAAACCTTTTTATAAACGCTGGCAGCTTATTTAATGCTATACTATATTTTTAAAAAAATAATTAATTTTATATAAAAATATTAAAACCTTTTATAAGGTTATAATAGCAAGCAATCAACTAGCAAACCTCTTTATTAAGTATTTCTGCCCTTATAAAAATCTTACAATCTTTTCTATCCTTACTATACAATAAAGACATTAATAGCGCATATATATATAAATACGTCAGCAACCCTAAAGCATTTTATACTGCATTCTAACCCTTTTCCCATTTATTTTTACTTTGTTTTTAAGCGTATATATATATATATAATAACTTAATTTCCCTCTTGCTTTTTACCCTTTGCGTTTTATTACTATATTATATTTATTTTTAAAATCCTTATCTCTCAGATTAAGCAACCCAAATTAAACTAGTATAGCCAATTTCAGCAGTTTAAATAACCTTTTAGTTAAAGAAATAAAAACTTTAATATTTAACTATAATGTTTAGCAGCTTATTTTAGTATTAAGCAACCTTTTAGCAAAAACTAAAATCCCCTAAGCAATATAGCTTTTACTTAACGCCTGCTTTTAGTATAAAAAGGTATAGCTAAGCGTTAGTTAAATATACCTAAATATAGCAGTTGCTAGGGCAATTGCTATCTACTTTAAATGGTATAATAACAACCTCTTTTACTATTTTTATAAGGATTTTAGTGGGTAAACTGCTGATATATTTAACGCTGTTTCCTTTAACCTGCGCTGCAACCTTAAGTAAGTCTTTTATTAAAATAAGGTTTATACTAAGCAAAATAACGCTTTTATTAGACTATATTTAGTAACCCTCGCTACTTGTAAAAAACCCCTTAAATAAGACTTAATTAAGCTTTATAACTAAAAACTTAACCTAAGGTTATATGCTTATAAACGATAGCAAGGCATTTTGCTACTAAAACCTTTTTAACCTTTACAATAAAAGAAAGCGCTTTAGCAAAAACCTTAGATCTGTTAAAAGAAACCTTAGCAAAAATAACTAAACGGCATATAATAAACTATTAAGGAACCTTTGGCATATTTTCAAGTTAAAAAAGCTTTAGGGAGTAGCCTGCAATAAAGCTCCTCGCTATTATTGCCTTTGTTACAATCGCAATAAAACCCCTTGTAATCGCTGTCTTTATTATACGTATAATAAACCATACAACGCCTGCAACTAAACTCTTTAAGGGTGCCTCCTTAGTCACATTTACAATAAAACTCCTTAAGGTTGCCTTTAGAATAAGGCCCCTCTGCGTTAGTTTTAGTAGACTATATAATAAAACTATAATTATTGCCTCTTAACCATCTATGTATACTATATAACACCTCGTTTCTAGTATTAAAACCGCTTATATACTATTACAATCCCCAGCGGTATAACTTATACAAAACCCTTCCTCTACTCAAATACCTAAATAACTATATTAACATTCAAACCTTAACCAGCTTTACAAAAATATATAGCCTAGATTAAAAGTATATAAGCAAGCTATATAACCTACTAAATAATAAGCTTAAAACCTTTTTTAATTTTTATTAGCATGCCTAAATTAAGCCTAGCTAATTTTACGCTATTTTTCTAAAGATTTTAACTAACTATGCTTAACGGTTTTATAAAAGCTACGTTATCTGTTTTAATACATTTACAAAAGCCTATACTAAGATTAAATAATATTTTAACACAAAAGTTAACTACTTTTACTATTATATAAACTAAACTTTAATAACCTTTAATAAAATTTAGCAGTAAAATAAAGGGAAGAACCTTTACAAAGTCTTTAAGATCTTGCTTAATAAGCTATAATTATGCTAACGTGCTTTAGGATTAAATTACGCAAGCAAATAAGCACTTAAGACTATAGTAATTAAAATTTGCTATAAAGTATATAAATTTAAATACGCTTTTTTTAAGCCTGCCGTTATTTGTAAAAAGCTATTTTTTAACCTATGCTTCTTAATTAAAACCTACCTTGCCTACGGTTTACAATAGCAACTAACTATTAATAAAGCAGATAACTAATAATATTTAAACTGCTGCTATAGTAATAACTATAACAAAGGTAAAAGCTTCTGCAGCAGCTCTTATAGCGGCTTCTGTCTGCGTAACGGCTTCTAAGGCTATAGTAGCAATTACTATAATAACCGCCCTTTTTAGCGGCGTATGCCTTAGAAAAAAAAGTGCTATGTATATAGCAAAGAAGGTTATTAATTAACAAAATACTCTTAGAAGAAATATAACCAATCACGCAACTAGTTTATTGCCAATTGCTAATTTAATAGCAATAACCTTAATAGCTTTAAAATATATTTAGCAAATTATAAAGGTAATAAAGTAGACTAAATATAGCTGGAAGACAAGGTCAATGACAATAATAAGGACTACAAGGAAAAAACCAAAGCCTCTACTTAGCTTATAAACCAAGGCTTCCTATACTGCCTTACTAGTAATAATATTTATTTTGCTAATGGCCCTAATATAAACGCTACGCAATTTTTTATTAAAAACCGCTATACTTAGTTACAATTCTAAAGCATATTACCTAATATAAGTGCCGCAAAGATATTTATAGCTAAAAAAGAGCAATTCCTTGCTTTATAATAAGAGAACTCTTTTATTAAGCTTAATAAGTTAACAGCAAAATAAGCCTTAATTAAATTTAGCAAAAAATTAATAATAAACTTAATTAAAACTATTGCTATTAATACTTTAATTAGGCGCGTTAACTTTTACGTGCTAAATGCTTTAACGCTTTTTTTACTTTGCCTTGCAGATATAAACCGACTATGCATTTAATTTAACAACCTAATAAACCAACTTATTTATAATAATAAAACCGTCTTTATTATATGCAAATGGGGCTATTTGTGGTTTTTTTTAAGTAAAAAGGAATAAGCAGGCATCTTTTTTATAAAAACAGAGCTATAACGCCTTTATCATTGCTTTAGCCACTTAGCAATATACCAACTTTACCAGCTGCTTAAAAAGGCTAGTTATAATAACGTTGATAAAGATATATTATAATTAATTGAAAAGTTTTATTACTATTGCCAATTGCATAGCAACGCCCCCCAGCGCTTTAAGTTTACCTTAAAAGATAACTATAAGTTTAATTATAAGATTTTCGCAGACGTTATATATCTTAAAAGTTGCCTTATTCTTTACGTTCTAAACTTTTTAATAACTTTCTACAGCGGCCGTTTTTTTTTATCTCTATTGGCCAAAGACATTTAAAAAGCCCTATGCTTATTATAGATTAATATTTACTAAGGACCTCCTAATATAATTATATACAACATTAGCACTAATTTTGCCTCTATAGAGTTTAGATTAAAAGCTAGGCTAATGGGAATTATGTATAAATAGGTCTCTGTTAAAGCCTATTAGTTAATTAGCAAGCTGGAACAATACTACGCTCTACTCTAACAAGCCTTTAATATTTTATACAATAAGCTTTATAATATAATGTTTAATAAAGCAATCTTGCAAATAGCCCTTAAGGCTGTTAACGATATTGTTAAACTTTATAGGCTTGTTTTTATCCTTTTTGTTTTTAGCGCATACCCTTGTATAATAACTGATTTAGCCTTATTGCTATTAATTATTAAGAGAGCTAAAGCGGTATAAAAGGCTATAAAGGCATTATGCAAAGTAGCAGCTAAACGCTAAGTAAAAGGCGCCTTTAATACTTAAAATAAACTATTTATTGTAAATGTGCTTAAGCTTCTACTTTAAAGTAAGATATAGGTTTAGCGAGAGAAGAACGGCTGGCAAGAGCCTTATAAGATTACAGCCGTTAATAATTACAATATTACCCTTAAAATGCCCAATAGGCCTGCTACCTTTAAATTAACTATTTTTTAACCTTGTTACTGTGACTCTAATACCAATGCTTCTCCTCTTTCCTTAGTGACTAATGATAAAGATTACTAGCCCTTTAACAACGCTGCTAATGCTGTTGGTGCCGTTGGCGATATAATTATAGTTGCTACGAAGCCTAAGCAAAGGAAACGACCTTTTAGCTTAAAGAATAAGCTAGCTAGCACTTTTTTAACGAGGAAAAAAAAGGATGATTACGACTTTGCCGTTAAGTTGAGGAACGACGGCATTATAATAACCTTAGGCAAGCCATTTAAAGCGTTTAATACCTAAAAAGTAGACAACTTTGTTAGCTGTGGTGTTTTTAGCTTTAAATGCTATAGTAAGGCTAAGCATAATGGCTATTGCATCTTTAAAGCCTATATAGTATAGAAAGTTAAAGGCAAGACTACCAAGCTTTATAAAAAGTTATGCTTAGTTATATAAGGCTATAACGACAAGGAAAAAGCATTTATTCTAACGCAGTCTTTTATAATTTAACGTGCTAGCTAGTAGTTAATTTTAGCCCTTGCGCTATTATTATTGCAAAGCAGCATAATGCTATCATTACGCAACATTACCTAAGCATACCTATAATCACAAACCAAACTTATATATACTATATTAGCTGCTGTTTTAATTGCTTTATAAACTAAATACCTTTAAAACACTATTATTAAAGTGATTAAGCCACTTTACAGCATTGCTAAAGCAGGCGTTCACTAGTTTGCTATATACTAAGGCTACTATTAGAAAAAGCTTAATATATTAACTTTAACCTACAACTTATGCCTTTTAATTACTAATAAACTTTTAAAGACTTTTAGCCTTATTGGTATATAAACTAATAATATTCTTATCTTAGCTATATTAGCTTTTTTAGCATTAGAAAACTAAAAGTTGCAAAAGGCCTAGTTTAAGGCTAAGCCTAAGACCTTTCTTTTTCTTAATACTGCTTTAGATTTTAACAGCGCTATATTAACGATAGACGAAACTAAGCTAGACTTAAAGCAAAAGAGTTAAAGCACTAAAATCGTTCCCATTAATCCTAAGTTAGCTGACTAAGCCCAATAATATATAGAGCAATGCGCTTATAATGCTTATATTGCTTTAATCTATTAACCAAAGGCTTTTTTCAACTTATTTATTGCTGCCTAGATTTAAAACCCTAATAAAAGCAACTATATAAAGCTTAATAGTTGCCTATAGTAATAACTTAGTAACCTATTAAAAGAGCTATAATATATTCCCCTTAATTTAGCGACAGCTAAGCTTTTTGCATTTGCTAATAGCTTTTTAGCTAATAACAAAGATTTAAGCTTTTAGATTAAGTTTATTTTAGCGATTGGAAATAAAACCAATACTAACGGTTAATTTACGTTAATAGAAAATCTTATATACTAAAGTTTTACTAAGTATAAGAAGATTACTTAGAGTTCTTTAGCGTTAAAGATTTATAAAACTATTAACGCTTTTAATATTAGTCTCTTAATAAGGATAACGCTCTGCTTAATAACTAATAGACTTAGCCTTTTTATAATGCCCTTAGTTATTTATATAGACTTGTATTCTTTATATAAATGCCTAGTTAAATTAAATATAATTAGAGAAAAGAGGCTAATGATTAATATAATAGCTTTACGTTAATTATATAAACGGCGCGAGATTACAAAGGTATAATAGGTTAATAGCAACAATAATTTTGCCAACGCTATAATAAAGGCTATATTAAATAAAGCGCTGAAATGCTTAGTTAATAATAATAAGTTAATAATATAAGTAAAGGGTTTTATTTAAAGGCTTATAAACTAGGCAATAAGTGTATTTTCTTTATATAGTATAATTATTACTTATTTCTTTTCTATTTAGGCAATTGATTGCCTATAGCTTAAGTTTTAGACTAATTTTTTAAAGCGTATAATAAGGGGTTATAAGCTAATATAAAAGACTGCTAGTATAGGTTAATAGCTATAGCAATAGCTTAATCTGCCTTAGACTAGAGGCATACGGCTATTAAAAGAAACTAGCTAGCTAAATGGCTAGCTAGGCTGATTTGGCCCGACAGCAATTGGAAGAGACTGTATATATATACGCCTAATCCCTTTGGCGTATAACGATAGTTTCCCTTTCGTTCCTTCTGCGAATCATCATTAACAACAATAGCAAATACACTCGTTTTCACCCCTCTATTCAGACCTCTTCGTATACGGAGATTGACTTACCAACAGCATCGGCGCAGTTGGAAATCTGTCCGCACAGCCGCCTGGTTTTCGATGACATTGGGAGAGCCGGCGCCAGCTATGCCCCGGTTCAGTGAAGAATACCGAAAACATTACCCCCCCAAAAGCGAGCAGATCGATATAGATTGAGAGATTGGGGATCCTTCAGAACCGAGTTGAAACAAGGGATCTGAACTTCACGTCGCTTGACTGTCAGCTCAAGAGCAGCCATCCCTCCCAGTTTCCCATCCTGCCACTGACATGCCTCGAACTTGTTCCATGCGAAAGCGGTGCCGCCACTAGTCCAGTCCGCTCATTGCACTTGTTACCCATTCCCGCGTAGTTATCTAGGTACCCGGGACCAAGAGACAGACGTGCCAAGGTGCTACTACAAACTGCTCCACGAGGCGCCATCCCCACTGCTCCGGGATTCCCGTTCCGGTAATTTTCCCCACAGCGAGATCACTACGGAATGACGTGAAGAACTGCACGAGGAGCTTACTAGCTTGGGGGCTACCATTGCTAGTATAAAGTAACCAAAACGAAGTTTTTAGACTATTCGCTCCCAGGGGAGTCAAGTCCTTGCCTCTGTTGACTATGCACCTTGCCCCATCCGTCAAGCTGTGATGCAAATCGGAGAATGGCCGTCTGCAAAATGTGCCTTGCTTTGCCGAATTATACCGGGACCATCTCTCAGCGCCTGTGACGTGGGGCTAGAACTCGCCCAGTTACAGAGCGGTTGCGGAAAGACGCTGACTTGACATGGCTTTTCGGTTACACACCTACATACTTATGTAGTATAAATCCTATCAATGGCCCACTCCGAAAGATACAACTCCGGGGAAACCCGGGTACGGTGGTGAAACAGATCCCAACATGGTGGTTTGCATGACAATGTACAACACTATCTTACTGAGCCTCGCGATGCGCGCTGCAGGTAGGTCGTTTCACTCACTCAGTAAATTATCTGAGGCGCCTTGCTCACGACCGATGAAGCGCAGCAGCCTCAGTACCCGCCAGCGTTTCCGGTAGCTCCAGCTCGACCTGTCCTGCCGTCGTCCGTGAACTACGCGCCCATGGTGACTCCGAATGTCGTTGATCCGGCAGCCCCAGACGCACAGATCGAGTGCCCTGGCTACATCGCATCTGACGTGGAGGAGAGCGCAACCGGCTTGGAAGCAGACTTGACCCTGGCTGGCCCGGCCTGCAACGTTTATGGCAACGAGATTGCAGACCTGAGATTGTCCGTCGAGTATCAGGCTGAAAGCCGTCTTGCGGTACGAATCGTCCCAAGGTACCTCGCGCCGGAGAATCAATCATTGTATATTCTGGATCCAGCACTTACGCCGTACCCGGGGATGACTCTGGGACACACCAAAGACAAGAGCCAGCTCAACTTTACCTGGAGCAATGATCCCACCTTTCAGTTCCGTGTGAGTAGAACAGACACAGGAGAGATCCTTTTCGATACCTTTGGGAGCAAGATTGTGTTTGAGGACCAATTCTTGGAATTGACAACGTCGATGGTGCCCGGATACAACCTCTATGGCCTAGCGGAAAGTCTTCGGGGCTTCCGTCTATCAAACAACTTCACACAAACGATGTGGAACGCGTATAACCTGGATAATGACCAGATACTTGGCGTCAACGGGCACTCTGTCCACCCGATGTATCTCGAGACTCGCTACAAGAATGTATCTTCCACGTCTCACGGGGTGTATGCACGAAACGCGCATGGACAGGACTGGCTATTGCGCGATCGGCGGGTGACCTATCGAACGATCGGCGGGAGTTTCGACTTCTACTTCCTCAGCGGGCCCAGTGCCAAGGACGTCATCTCCCAGTATCACACTGGCATCGTTGGAACGCCGTTCTTGCCGGCCTATTGGACGCTGGGATTCCATCAGGTGCGATGGTCTTACCAGAATTGGTCCAACTTGCAGGCCGTGGTCGACGCGTATGCCGACCAGAACATCCAGCTCGAGGGAATCATGAACGATCTGGATTATCTTGAAGTCAATCGCATCTTCACCAACAACCCCGGTCATTACGACATAGATGCGGGAAAGGCTTTCCTCGACAGGTTGCATGCCAATGGGCAATACTACCTGCCCATCCTTGACCCAAACGTCTATGTACCGAATCCGAGCAACGCCAGCGACGCGTATCCGCCCTATAACCAAGGCGCGGAGATGGAGGTCTACATCCGCAACGGTTACGATGAGAACTTCTACGTCGGGATAGAGTGGCCCGGACTCAGCTCCTGGCCTGACTTCCTGCCCTCTGTATCACAGTCTCAAAGGTTCTGGACCGAGCAGATTAAGAAGTTTCATGAAGTCCTGGACTTTGATGGCTTCTGGTTGGACGTCAGTGACGCCGTATCTTTCGCGACCGGCAGCATCGGGAGTTTCCTCTCTCAGAACCCGATACACGTCCCCTTCCCGCTGCCTGGAGACCCGGACTCAAGGGTTGCTGTGGAGTATCGGTACCCAGAGAAGTTCGAGGTGACGAACGCCACTGAGGCTGCGTCTGCGGCCGCCGCGTTGGCATCACAGTCAGCAGCCTATCCAACGAACACACCCACGCCCACACCCGTTCTGGGGCGCACGCTGCCAACAGCCGGTGTCAGGAACCTCACGTTCCCACCTTATGCGATCAACAACTTCCTCCCTGGTCATTCCCTCGTGAAGCAGGTCATATCTCCAGATGCCACTCACAACGATGGCCCATACAACTCAACCGAGTACGAACTGCACAACCTGTACGGCCACTTGAGCGCTAACGCAACTTACCACGCCCTCCTCGAGACTTACCCGAACAAGAGGCCATTCTTCATCGCACGAAGCACATTCGCCGGCAGTGGCGCCTTCGCAGGCCACTGGGGAGGAGACACGAACTCGATGTGGGGAAATATGTATTTCGGCATCTCCCAGGCACTGCAATTTTCCATTGCCGGTATCCCATACTTTGGTGTCGAGACTTGTGGCTTCAACGGAAACGCTGACATGGAGCTCTGTACCCGCTGGATGCAACTCAGCGCCTGGTTCCCTCTGTACAGGAATCATAATAGCCGCAACACCATCGCGCAAGAGGCGGTATGCTCAACCTCGGTGTTCACTCTGAAGACGCGGAGATGAGCTTCCTTAGCTGATGTTGAATATATAGTACCGATGGGCAACGACGGCAGAGTCAACAAGGAGAATTATGGATATCCGCTACTCTCTGCTGCCTTACACGTACACGCTGTTCTATAAGTCGCACACGACCGGAGCAACGGTTCTGGGGGCTTTGGCGTGGGAATTCCCCGACGACGAGTCACTCAAGGCCGTCGAGACCCAGTTCATGTCTGGTCCGGCATTGCTCGTCACCCCAGTTTTGGAACCACTTGCAACGACGGTCGATGGCGTCTTCCCGGGAGTCGCAGACGGGACGCGATGGTATGACTGGTACACGCTGGGAGAGGTTGATGCTCAGCGCGGCGAGAACAAGACGCTCGACGCCCCTCTTGTGCACCAGCCGGTTCACATTCGTGGCGGGTACATCATCCCAATTCAGAAGGCTGGCAATACGACCAAGACCTCTCGCCGGAACCCTTGGAGCTTGATCGTTGCCCTAGACAAGAATGGTCGCGCCGAGGGAGAGCTCTATCTGGACGATGGAATCAGCCGGGAGCAAGATGCAACCAAGACCGTAGAGGTAACAGATTTCACTTTCCGGCTTGTGTCTCCAACGTCTGACTGGTTCCCTCATAGTTCAAATTTTCCGACAATGTGCTCACAGCCAGGGTGTCTGGCGCTTATAACGACGGCCTGCCTCTCGCGAATATCACCGTCGCCGGCGTCACGGGCTCGCCGAATTCTGCAAATATGAGCCTCGGGAAAACCCAGCTGGATTCTTCGGGCGTCTCGCTGAACTGCGTGACAAAAAACAGAAGCTTGTATGTCAGTAATCTCGAAGAGGCCACCGGGGCAGGTATTTGGAGCGCGGACTTCACCATGTCATTGATTTAGATGTCAGCGCATCCTAACGTTGAATGTTGCACGTCGTTTTCGTGCTTGAACAACAGTCCATAATGAGATCCATGATAGACCGATATTGAAGACGCAAGCGCTGACAGTATCGCTCCCGCACACGTATCAGCTCCCTGCGCATTTTATTATGGATCCGACTCAATTTGGTTGCCCATGAGAAAGAATGCTCAAGACCAGGTGTTGCAAGGCCAAGAAGCCGCACTGGCAGATTTGTCCAGGATCTCAATTTTGGCCTACCTCAGGTACCTCGAACTGCCCATGCACTGATCTTTTAGTAATTCACAACCTACTCGAGAATCCACCTGTATCCCGGATATTCATGATAAATTATAACGTGCTACTTGATTTTCTTTTGAGGTTCTTGGGCCGCTCCGTGACTGGTAAACATGTTCTCATATGCCTTACCTTATGCATTATAGAAAACTCGAGTCGTCTTTCAATCCAAACGTCTTGAAACTCCGTACTACATTCGGCGCAACAGGAGGCTCTGCATGATTTCAAGACGTGCACAGCGCGGAATAGCTTCGGACGCGGCTTCTGATGGCTCTGTCACGGTCCTTGGGCCGAGATGAGCTGAGAGCTACCTAGGTACGTGAACGCTTGTGTTACGGACTACAAACTGCGTTGCCCTTGGTCACAACAGTGAGGACTCAGGACTATTCGGGAATAGATCTTCCAGATGCATACTCAAGTAGGTGATATAGGCGATGCCATGGCTTGCTCACCTGCAGGTCCAAGTGTTACGCCTGGACCTGATCTAGATTTCTTTTGGCGCAGGCACCGAATCCCGAACCAGGAAGGATTACTGATCAGAGATTTTGACATGTGCTGACCGCTAGACTGGAGATGGACTCAGAAGTTTGAGTTGGTAATGACGACAATATGGAGCACTACGATGTCAGAGGGCCATCCAAAGACTAGTGGGGTGGATAGGCCCGTTTGGTTGGCAGGTTGGCATGCAGCACCTGCAGCTCTGTTTGCTAGCCAAACCCCAAATTTCCTCATGGACTACTGCATGCTATTTCCCTGCATTCTGCAGTATCGGGACGGGACACTGGCATCGGGAAGGCAAAGTATTCGATCTGGATTCTGTTCTGCCTCGAGTCACATCTGCTACCTACCACCAGTCTATCCGATGGTACCTAAAAGCAGGTATCTCAGGGCTTGTTTCTGTTCTCCCCGTTGACACTGTGGGATTGACCAGTCGATTGAGGAAATGGGGACTAGGCCAGTTGGCCGGATGGCTACAAATCAGTATTCGGAGACGAATTTACTACAAGACAATGCCAGCGCAACTCGCCTGCCACGGCGGCGTTTGTGGCGCCACTCGTCTGTATGGGACGTGGAAGCCGCTGAAGAGACACATCTGAGACCTCAAACGGCCGAGTTTCGCATACATGTGCGATCGAGATTGACTTTCCGACTCGGACTTATCGCGGTGGTTCACGCTGTCACATTCCAGACGCATCTAGACTCTTGCTCTACGGTTGTCCCTGACTAATAACGAGTAGACAACTGTCGGTGGACGTAGACCAATGCTATGCGGATATTATCAGAAGCTCGACGTGGCGCTTTCTGGCAATTTAGTAATATCATCTCACATGTCTAACACATCTTACAGACGCCCCGATATATCAGTAAGACGAGGCTGCCTGACAGAGACAGATACTTGCCAGGCGGAGTTGACCACCGTCTTTCCACTGGCTCAGGTCTCACAAACAATGTCAGGTTCAAATCCATTTTCCCCGGGGCGATCAATGTAACGCCGTCATCGCTTCCGGCTTGCAGCGTCGACCCAATCGATCGACGACCCGCCGTTGCACAAAGAGATTGTCCTCGATACAGCAGTTTTGACGCATCGGCCCCAACCCAGGTCCCTCCTGTCCGTCCCCGCCATCGGCTGCGGATCTCATTGGATGCTGCGAGACGGGTATGTCGACTTGGTGCCGCAAATTTCGGCACACGACATTCACTCCTCGTCCTTTTGACCAACGAGTTCCGCACAGGCATCAGCAGGGCTGATTTGATGGCATCCCAACTTCCGGGTCCTCTGCATGCTTGCCTGATTGCGTTCGGACGGGCTTTTGCAGGGTGAAAATTCGTTGTCCAGAGGTACCAGTGGCTCCTTGGTATGAGCATGGTTCTGCATTTGCAAGTACCGCTCGTTGACCAGCTGATCACCAAGATCGACTTCTGTTCAATGTAGCATTTCTCGCATTACAGCGGGCAAGACAGCCACATGATCGCGATTCTTGGTGGTGGTACAATATCCCAGAGGGCACCACGCCAGGCGGCCAGGCTGCTCTGGTCTGAGTCGCCGCTGTCTCCATGTTCCTGTAAGGAGGGCTCCGAACGCCAAGATATTTCACCTCGCACTTGTACGGCCTCTGGATCCAGGATTTTGCTCGTTTCTGACAGTGTTCCGTTTAGACCGTGGTGGCTTTGACCTCACCCTGGCTATCTGTAGCGTCTTTCTGCCACCATATCCACGTTGACTCGTACGGCCGCTCCGTGTAATGCGTGAGGGAGGGTTCGGATACTGATGTCCCCGTTAATACTTCTCCCCCAGCCCACACCAACGAACCAACCTTTGCGCAGAACCATCGGGGAGCCAGCCCCTGTACGGTACCGGAAAGAGAATTATCGAGACGGATGAGGTTCCCATGACAGTACTTAGGCGCGGGCACTGCCGAAATACAACTACCTAAGTAGGTATCGACTTACAGCTTGGCCGTATCAGAAGGCGCCGGGAGGCTCTTGAGTCTTCGTCTTCGTCTTCTCCACACACACTTCGTTAACGCGCATGCTGTGGCTTGTTTGACAATTCTCTGACAGCGAACAATCGACAGCTGATCATCACGACCTACTGGCAATTCTTCGACCTCGAGAAATTAACCGCAGACATCAACCTCGCGCTAGATATTGGAGACACGAGGCTTCGACACCCGGTACCCGCCACCCCTGGGCCTGGCGGTCGCTGCATGTCATTTGACTTATCCAGGACTTGATCAAGACGATCCGCCCCTCGCCTACCATCACACCCTCTTGCGCCTATCAACTTCCCGCCCGCCATTTCCACCAAAGACTTGTTCCCATAGCCGGCCACACCAGCGTCAGACCGTGATCACCTCTCGTCTACTCCACCCACACAGAGAGGCACAAAGCCACCCTTGCTTGGCTCCCCTCCCCCCCCCCTGCTGCCCCTCCACACATTCTCTCACGCCTTGCTGTCAATATTACTAGGCGGGTGTCTCTCCCCTCGTCCAAGTCAATAGCACTCACAATGGACGTCCCCCTCGCCGAGGACCGGGAGTTCGCCATGTTGGAAGAAGAGCAGATCAACACGCTCAACGCCGTTGAGCGCATGGGCGCGACGCTGTCGTTCACGGGAATCATTCTGATATTCATCACATTTGCTCTGTTCAAGCGGCTGCGGACGATACCGAACACGTTCATCTTTTTCGCCTCCATCGCCAACATTGGAGCCTGCGTTGCTTGTCTCATAGCGTACGATGGAATCACGGCTATGAGCCACGATCGATCGTCGCCTCTCTGTCAGGCCCAAGGCTTCATTTTCGAATGGTATGTGAGCCCTGAACAATCAATGAACCCCCTTCAGATATATGGTTGGCAGTATCTCCGAGCTGGCCTGACTCCCCCGACAGGTTTATGCAATCTGACCCCTGGTGGTCCTTCGCAATGGCCATCAACGTCTACATGGTCTTCTTCATGTCCTTCAATCCCACGACATTTCGCCACTACCTATGGCTGTATTGTGTAATATGCTATGGCCTGCCAGCGATTCCAGCAGTTGTCTTTCTATTTGTCCGCCTGCCGAGGGGTCTCATTTACGGCGATGCGGTGGTAAGTTGACAATCCGAAAGCACTACCCTGAGATGACCATCATTTCCCTCGGATCAGTCCATGTTGCCAAAGTCTAATTGTCACCGGCCTGCAGCTCTGGTGCTGGATCTCCTCGTCGTGGAACGAACTCCGCATCTACTCCTACTACTTGCCCATCTGGGTCTGCAGCGTACTGTCTGCTGTTATCTACTTCGCCGTCGGCTATCATGTGTTCCACCAGCGTAACCAGCTGCGCAACCTGTCATTGAGCAACCAAGGCCAGGAGGGGACTGGTGAGTCCACTGACGTGAGAGACTCCGCGGAGAAGGTGTGTCACCTGTGTTTCGTTGCGTTCTGTTGCTCCCGACGGTTGGACTTGTCCTGCTGCAATCCGAGTCCCTCACCGACTCGTGGATTGTGAAGGCGTCTTCAAGTTATATGAACCGGTGGCATCCCCTTCCCGCTCGTTCTCGGGGGGGGGGGGACGCCTTGAGATTCTCAAAGTCATACAATCTCTTCACTCTGTCGGCGAGCCACGGATCCGCGAGAGGGTTTCGTTGCAGGTGATGGTCGGCTCCTTGAGGCTTTCGTCCTCAGTTGAACTTCTCGCCCCGGCGGATTCAAAGTCTGCGACACCATGGCTGATGAACTCCGTCGTCTCACTAGAATCCGATGCCTCACCCCGGTCCGGGCTGCTACGGGACTGTGACAACTGAAGTTCAAGTCACCAGCGCAGCGATCTCACCCAACGCTTTGCCAGCATACATCAACCCTTTCCAGGCCGTTCCGGCCAACCATAACAGCACATCCGCTGAGAGACCGACCGACCAGCCCGCCCTTCGAATCAACACGATGGGGCTTCCTGGAGAGTGCCCACGTGCAACGACGCCGGCGCCAAACGCCTCGGGGGCCTTCTCGAATGTCCACACGCACAACTATCCTTGGTCGCGAGAACCGAGCTCTTTCTCCCCAACATCTGACGTGGACTCGCCGGCTACGACGTTCGTCAACAGCAACAACTCCTTCAACTTCGCAGCTCCACCCTCTCGGCCGTACGTCAACAACTTCGAGACGACAAGCCATGGTTTCAACACCACGCAGTACACATCGATAACGGCAGATCCCTGTCCTCGCAAAGATGACCGCGGCCCATCGCCGACCCATCTCCTGTCACCCATCTCCAAGCGCTCGACGAACGACGAGTGGGTGCAGCACGACCGGAGCAGCAGCGACAGGAGCAAGCGGAGCGAGAACATCTTCCGGCGCATGTCGGAAGGGACCAGGCGGTTCGGGGCGAGGCTGAAGCACATGGACCCCGTGAAGCTCGCGTACCTGCGCACGTCGTTCGTCTTCGCCATCTCGATCCTCGTGACCTGGACGCCCTCGTCCATCAACCGCGTCTACACGCTCATCTACCCCGACCGGGCGTCCTACGGCCTGAACATAGCGGCCGCCGTGGTGCTGCCGCTGCAGGGCGTATGGAACGCGGTCATCTACTTCACCACGTCGTGGCGCATCTTCCTCGAGGAGATGGAGGCAACGCGCTGCGGGCACACGTTGTTGAAGTTCCTACGCATCAACCCCTATACGAACGCCGAGCCCCGGCAGAGCGGCAGCTTTGCCCTCGCGTCCGCGGTCCAGTCGCCCCGGAGCGAGATGGGGCGGAACAGAAGGCTCGAGGGGGAAAGTCTCGACGGGGCGGTGGGCCCACACGACGACCAGGACCCGAACGACGAGGGCGTCGAGCTGCAGAGCCCCATGTCCTCGCCGGTGCCCGGACTGCGGCGCCCGCAGCCTGTGAGGATGAGCACCATGCGGGTCACGCAGAAGCAGCTGGAGGAGTTCAACTGACCTTCTGCTTGCTACAAAAGGCTATCCCGTGCCTACTTACCTACCCATCGCATGCATTCCGGACCAGAATGGACGCTGCCATTCTTGGAAAATCTGTGTTTATCATTGGGAGTACTCGTGCACGCTCGTGCCAGACCGGTCTGCCAGCACTAGGTAGGGACTCACGTTCCTCATGATCTCCGCCTGCTCCAACAATAATTAGAGTGAGACATGCGGTATAACTTGGATGTCTGTACCTTGGCGAAAATTCGGTCGTCGTGCTATGAGCAACTCTAATGGCGCCTTTCCCATGGAAATTCTATATACATACCTAGGTACTAGTCAGTGAGAAGAAGTACAATCTTACAAACATAATATGAAACAGCTGCTCTGCTCTTGTCATTCTGTGATGGATACACGCATGATCTGGAGGCATTCGTGGGTCCGGGTCAGCCGGGGGCTTGTGCAACAAATCAAGATCAGGGAGCCACCTCAATGGCCAAGTACATACAAGCAGGAAAAGGATTCGCAAGCACTTCTCCAACCGGGCTTGGTGACTTGAGACAGGTGTCATAGAATGAAGGTCTGCAGACTATGATAAGTGAGACGACGAGATAGTTCTTGGGACGACAGCAGGCAGCCGACCCAGCCTCAGATGGTACGACTTCGTCACGGTGTGCTTCGAGATCCCCAGAGCCCAGCGGGGAAACCTTTGAGCTGGTGTTGCTGACCACGAGTCAAATTATGCGACCTATCTACACACAGGTTATGTGGACTCGTGCCCCTGCCCCCTTCCTTCTCCCATCTCCTCCCTTGGGCATTCATGCTAACTCATGCTGCGGATTAGAGAACGACTCTTGACGGAGCCTGCATGTCCCATTTCCCTCTCCAAAGCCCGATTGAACATCTCAGCAGCATTTGTGCACACAGTTTCAAACCTGGTTGAGATCTATCACGTACTTTCCTTGCACCTGTTCGTTCATCGTCAGCAGAGTTCTGTTCGGCTTAACCACAAGGACAACATTGCAGGCCTACCTTGCCCTTCATGACATCGTCCATCAACTCGGTCATCTTGCCCAGCTGTGCCCACTGCACCTTGGGTGTGACCAAGCCCCTCCGGACAAACTCCAGAGCCTCCACAGTGTCCCTCCGCGTCCCCACCGCCGAGCCCATGACCTTGTACCCATCCGCGATGAACTGAAGCGGGTGAATGGAGAAGGACTGGTCGGGGGGCGGGATCCCCACGCACATCAGTGTCCCGAACGGCGCCAGCATGTCCATCGCCGACTGGTACGCCGCGCCTACACCGGCACACACGACGGCGGCGGGCACGCCCAGGCCGCCCGTCAGCCTCTTGACCTCGGCCGCCGCCCCGGCGCTCATGACCTCGGGGCTCGTGATGTCGACGTAGTGCTCCGCGCCCTCCGCCAGCGCGTACCTGCCCTTGTCCGCGCCGGCGTCGACCGCGATCACCCGGAACCCCATCGCCCTGCCGAAGGCCACCACAAAGGCGCCCACGCCGCCGCCGCCGCCGCTCACGGCGACCCACTGGCCCGGGTACAGGCCGTGGCACGACTTGAGCGCCTTGTACGCCGTCACGCCCCCGCACAGGACCGGCGCGACCCACTCGTCCCGGACGCCGGCGAACTCGTCGGGGATGCGCAGGAGGTACCGCGCGGGCACGAGCGTGTACTGCGCAAAGGTGCCGTCGCAGTGCTGGCCCGAGTGCGGCTTGACGGCGCAGCGCGTCTCGCCGTCGTTGGCCAGGTTGGTGCAGAAGGCGCAGCGGCCGCAGAAGTCGCGCGTCCACGCCACGCCGACGCGCTGGCCCACGCGCACCGCCGGGTCGTCGACGTTGCTGCCGAGCGCGGCGATGGTGCCGACGCCCTCGTGGCCCAGCACGGGCTTGGTGGGGCCCAGGTGGCCCGCCGCCTGGCCGCAGTCCGTCCCGCAGAGGGACGTGAGGTTGAGCCGCACGAGGACCTCGTTGGGCCCCGGCGTGGGCTTGGGGAGGGATTGCACCTCGAAGGTAGGGGGGATCCCTTGGGCCTGCGGGTGAAGAGGGTGTCTTAGTCTGAGTGGACGGTGTGTACTGCATATTGTACCTGCGTCTGCGTCTGCGTCTGCAGGCGATCTTTGCCGGGACGTCTCTCCGGATGAGGGGGTCCGCATCCCAGCGATCGGGATGTGCTAGCGGTGCGATGTACAGTACAGTACTGTACTCTACAGTATCTGAAATCAAGTAAACGTGGGACTTACCGTCAGGACGGCGGCTTTGTAAGTGTCGACACTCATGATCGCTGGTGCTCACAATAAACGTCGCCAAACTGTCAGACAAGTAGTGAATTAGGGAGACAGTCTACAGTCGTTCGGCGAAGGGAGAACGGGGACACAAGGAAAGCTCGGCGTAGATTATCTTCACTCATCTACCTCCACGATCACGTCTGGCGCAGGGTCCCATCCATCGTTTCCACAATGCGATGGACACTGCGTTACAGCCGGCAAGGCCTCGGGTATCCTTATTTTAAGCCCGACCTGCCGCAGTCGGCAGTCCCACGGTTCCCTAGGAGCGGGACAAGTATTCCCCCCCCCCCCCCCATCACAACGCACTGATGAACATCCGGGAAAAGCCTGAACACTTGGTCATCCAGGGCATTTCACAGTATCGAGCAGCCTATAACCTCGATATCGGCACTAGGAACCTGGGGCGCCCAGGGCCGTGCCGCATGAGCCGCATGAGGCGTCTGGGACCCCCCCGACTGGGCGCCAAGCCGCGTCAGAAAAACCGGAAGCCCACGCGCTCAACGCGCTACTGAGCTTATCTTCAGACGGGGTGCACGCCGATCTCGAAAATTCACGACATGTGAGAGTATACAGTAGTACCTACTTACTTGGACACAAGAAGACTGACACACATGCTTGCCAGAACGAGGAAGCATGAGAGACAGCATCGGCTTTGCGCAGACACAACGCTCAGCGCTCTCTCGCTTTTATTTTTCTTGCGGAATGAGACGATGCGCTGTTGAAACGCAGCAGAGAGAGGAGCTTCTCAGATAGGACGAAGCTTCTGTGCGCAGGATTCAGTGCACGAGTCGCAACACAAATTGGACCCATCCGAGCCTGGGACGGGGATTTTGCTCTCGCGTTGCTTACAAGAAGTGCCAGTGACACCTCAACCCCTCATCAATCATCTGATGAATGAATCAATCATCACGGTCCACCTGTGCTGACAAGCCTGCGGCTCCCAAAACCTGGCAGCCTGCAGACACTCCGAGTACAGCATCGACGGGGTGGTAATCACTGCCATGATCGTCACAAAGCCAAAAGGTGGTCCATGCACCCAACTGAAGCTTGCTTGGCTAGTCTGATCCTGTCGAATAGGTAATGATGCCTCCGCTACTGCGCTCTCCCACGACGCTGTAAGCTTTCCAGAAACCAGGCCATGTGCCGGCCGTCGTGATCTTCAGCAAGCGTCAAACAAAAATGAGATGACAGTTCCAGAAGGGCGACTTGCTTGGGCCAGTCCAGAAACCGGAACATGCAGCCTTGGGCGTCCGCTCCAGCGTGTTATGGGTGATTGACATACTGCAGGCCGAGACGCACCGCCTGGCCCCCCTCCCCCCTCGACTCTCGAGCCACTCGAAATACCACAGTGCCCAAATTTGGAAGTACCTAGTCACTGGCATACATTGCCCACGGACATGCCCAATCACCTGTCACGTTCACACCACCCTCTCCACGACAAGAACCAAACACGGCGTGCAGACTCCCCCTAATAATATCCGCTCGCAGTATATTTACGTCGACCCCAGGACCGTCGTCCACAGGCCCGGATCCCGCCAGGCCGTGCTGCACCCGTGTACGATGAGCGCGCGTCGATTGCCCACGGGTCGCACGAGCCCTTGGTCTTGTCTCGATATTCCCGTGTTGTGACGGGAAGCACGTCGCCCACTGTGTCTTTTCAAAAGCTCCGTAGATCGAGATGGGACGAACCATGGGCTGTTGCAATGACCCTGGATTGAGCAAGCCTGGTTGAGCTTGATTTCTTCCTTCAGCCTGGTCCCGTGCTGTACCGGACGAACATGCATACACACGTATCGATTCGAAAAACAGCGTCTCACCTAATGCCGCTGCCACAGAACCTTATACGAATGTTTCTGGAATCTTGCCCTACTGTGGTAGCTAATGTAGACCATCATACCCACTAAACGAGGTGCACAGTCGATTTAGACTCGATAATGGTAGTATCGCTGTCCGAGTGTAGTAGCAGACACATGTACAGTACATCAGCGTGGCTGGACAAACGCACCGGTGAACAAATTTACATGGTGGGATTGGAGAAAGTTACAGCAACGGAACATCACTTGAAGCCCAACGAGAGGCACTGGCTTCAGGGATAGTTACAGAAGTCTCGACTTCTTGTGGCCCACAGACTGCAAAAAAGG
Organism: Dendrostoma leiphaemia; assembly: GCA_026120015.1. Classification (NCBI taxonomy): domain Eukaryota; kingdom Fungi; phylum Ascomycota; class Sordariomycetes; order Diaporthales; family Erythrogloeaceae; genus Dendrostoma; species Dendrostoma leiphaemia. Next base: position 22,700 of record JALRMF010000023.1, read on the forward strand.
CCCGGGGGGATCCGCCCAAAACTCCAACCTCAAACCACGGACGTCTAACGTCTAAAAGCCTATACATGTGTTACATGTATTGGAGGGATGGCTACTATATATAGCATGTCAGTGTTGTCGGATAGACACGGCGCTGAGGTGTCACAACCTTACCTGGTGATTCAATCGACAAGATGAGGCCCGAGTGGGAAGGGCCGCCAACTAAGCACATAACCAAACGTCTTCTTCTTCCCCTCGTATGCTTCTCCACCATTCGCTCTGCCGCACGAGCTCCCCATCCTCGCCGCCCAGCACACCCCAGTACTTTCTGATGAACCAGGGCCTGGCCTCCCAGCTCCTGGAATCCCAAGGGGTGCCCGTGGAAGACCTACCACTGCCGTCCTCGCGATCCCTATTTCCGGCACCAGCTCCGCCCCAGCATACGAGTCCATCCAGCATGTCGGCGCAGAACTCATCCTCGACGACTGTGACGACACCCAGGAGCAGGTTCTTTCGTAGCGTCGGGAAAGGTATCACATCGATGCCCGGGTGGTGTATCATCGTGATCTGCTCTTTGATCGGTCGCAAGTCCGGCTTGAGCGTCCGGAAGATGTTCTGCACGGTCCGGACCATGGAGTCGTCCACTGGAGACCCGCCGCCGTTGGTGATGAGGTTGTGGTGGCCCTGGCCCGGGCGGTAGAAAGGCGAGATGCTGTCGTCGTCGCAGAACAGGGGCTCCGATATGCCCACTTGTAGACAGTTCGTCCAGATCGCAGCCATGGTGCACATCACGTCCACTCGAATGTTATTGGCGTAGGGATCAGCTAGGACTGAACTGGCCCCGATCCTGTAGACTTGTGTGTCTTGCTTACTACCATGATGCTTTGAGCGCACCTCGACGTGCTGCATGGGACACCCACACCCGATGAAGCTCGCGAACGACCGGTCTGTTTGCTTTAGTTCGTGGTCTTTCTTGTATATGAGTCGAGACGGATCCACAAAGGTTGTGGAATCCCAGGGTGACAAATCCCATGTTGGGGCAACTGGGTCCAGTGTGGACGACAGTGATGCTTCAGCAGACGGCGTGCGGTCTGCGGATGGTTGTTGGGCCTCAGTAGAGTCCGGTGGTATCCAACTGTGGAATGTCGCATCGGGAGGGGAGTCCTGCGGGGTGCTGGAAGCAACGGAGAGGGCTGTGTCCTCCGTGGGCTCCGCAATCGCCTGCCTGCTTTTGGCGACAGATGCCGCGAGGGTCTCAAGGTCATCTAGACGCTTGCGCAACTTGTCTCCTGGGCGGGCACGGGTCAGGATCAGGCCGACCCATACACACTGTGCGAGGGAGGCAAGGACGCAGCAACTCACGATACTTTTTCTGGGCTTGGATGTTTTGCTGTCGTCTTTTCTCCGGGTCCCGGCGGACCACTTTCCGCTTTTCCTTTGCCCCAGCGTTGGCTCCCTTGACAGCCATGTTCGGCTTCGCAGTTGGTGTGTTGCTCGCCGCTTTGGGTGTCGCATTCGCGCTTGCTCGTTCCATGCTGGGTCGTTTTCTTCAAGGTTGGGAATGGCTGACTTGAGCTACGAAGAGTTGTACGAGAAAGCGAGGGCCGCCCTGCGGTCAAAGGAGGTCAGGTCAGGTCGGTGGCTGATGTCAGCCACGGCAGAAGGATCCCATAGCGGCTCGGGGGAAATACTGTCCGTCTTCGCCCTCCCCGGTCGATCCGGGCTCCTCGCGCAATCTAGCAGGCAATGTGTCACTGCCTAACGTGAGCATCAAAAAACGCACCATGCCTCACCACCTGCGCAGCGAGGAAACTCCGCGGGCAAAGGGGGCGGCCATCTGAAAGCACTGCGAGAGTATGTCCAAGTGCAAAGCCCTGGATCACATACTGCAGGTTTCGCAGATACCCTCGGGCTGTGGTGACAACATCCAGCTTCTCGTAGCTCTTCCCAACGCGCGGGAGTGCTGATTTGCTCCCAAGGTTCTCCGGCGCCTCGACTCAAAGGTCTCATGATTTGTAGGTTCTAGCTTGACCGGAGTGAAGCTGGCAGCATAGTTTGAGACAGCACTATGAACAACCGCATGTGCTCTGGGCAGCTTTTGACATCAAGGATGATACATACCTCTCTGGTTGCCATCTGGCTATGTCCCAACTTACGATATCAGACTACCTAGGTAGTGGGATCGGCGACGACACAAAGTTGCAGCTACGCTCAAGACATTATATATGGCCCTCGGTAGACGGTGGGGTGAACAGGACTGACCAAAATTTTGGGCAAATATGGGAATTGCTCTAGCTTACTCTCCCCTGATAAGCTAGGAAGCTACCTATATACATATATATATATATACATGCGTGAAGGGAATTCCTTAAATCTTTACATTTGCAATCTCGAAGGTCTGCACCTCGTTCTTAGCAAAGGATGACCAGAACTTCGTCCCTGACTGCTTCGTGTCGTCCGGACTCGAGACATATTGGTTGCCGCTGCTGATCTGCGTGCTCCAGCGTGGAATGGTCTGTCCATCCTTGCCAGGCGTCGAGAACCCCGACAGGTCGAAGTTGATGTACTGCTCGTCGCCCCAGTTGACAGCCACGATGACCAGCTTGGAGTTGGCCGCGTCGTACGCCGCGACCACGTGGTCCGCCCCGCCGTCCAGGATGCGCATGCCCTCCCGGATGTGCCGCGAGAACTGCGCGACGCAGAAGTACTTCTGGGTCGGCGCCCCCAGCGTCAGGGCGTCGTTGTCGCCGTCGATCAGCCCCCACCCGCCCCCGTCGATGGCCTGCCAGTAGACCCAGCCGGTCGGGTGGAGCCAGCGGAGGTCCAGGATGAGGTTGCTCACCAGGTCCGAGCCCGTGGCGTCGCTGTCGCCGTACTCGCTGTTCCACAGTGCGAGGCCTGCTCCGGAGGCGAGACTGTATAGCCCGCTGCGGTCGCCATCGGCGTCCTGATAGCCGTGGACGTTGATGCGACCGAGGTCGCCCAGCGCTGTCGATCCCAGGCCTTTGAACGTCGTGACGGCTTGGTCATAGGTGTTCTCGTCGGACGCAGATATGATGGTCGACTTCAGACCGAGGCCGTCGAGCTCGGAGCGCAACGTGGGGATCACTGAAGCTTGAGTCGAGACGCCGAAATGGCATCCTTCTTGTGTGCCACTCGTTCCTTTCCACCAAGAAGCAGAGGGCTCGTTAAACGGCTCGACACTCTCAAACGTCACACCCCATTCGTTCTTCGCGTAGAGCGCGATCTCGGCCAGGTAATGGCTGTGGTTTCCGTAGTTCCAAGTCTGCAGGTTGTCGGATGAGCCATCATCTGAACCGGAAGGATTCTTGTTGGACAGCATCCACCACATGGGCGAGTTGCTAAACAGCTCGAGGTGGTTGGCGCCGTTCGCAGCAGCCTTGGTCAGCATCGATCGTTGGTTTGCGTCGACAGTCCAATGCCAGCTGCTCGAGGTTGGGTCATCGGAGGCCCAGTCCCACCAGTACCCATCAATCTGCCGCGATGCCTTGATGTCCGGGGATTTGACCATGGCAGACCCATCGTACGTATTATTGCTGCAGGCTCCAGCATTGTAGCGAGCAATGTTGAAGCCTAGGCCAGGGAGACGCTTCGAATTGTAGGTGGTGGAATCCAGGCTGAAGAAGATACTGCCCAGGTCGTCATTGTCTCCAAAAGCTTTCGCCCACCAGGCGAGCGACACTCCAAATCCTTCCCAGGTTCCCCAGTTCGTCGTGGCGTTGATGGTCCACGTCTCGTCAGCTGCGACAGCGACGGCCAACGCAGCAGTAGCGAGTAAACCGCACCGCATGGCTACAAGGAGTATATTCTTGTCAACAAGCTTGTCTTGGGCTTCTTCCTAGAACCGATGTGTCTGAAAGATCAGCCCTCCGAGTGCCAAAACGAATGTGGGTGAGGCCTCTTATATACTTACCGCGTGCGAGTTCACAGCACTTGGTGGAAATGCATGTGCATGTGTGGGCGTTGCCAGAGAGCGTGGGATCTCCGCTCGTCTGCTTTCAATTCAAGAGACACAGCCAAGGATGTGACTTGTTGTTGTATCAATTTGATAATTCGGGGTCAAGTGACAAGGACCTCAGCAAGTGTCACCCCCCGGCCCCGGGTGCCCCGTCGCTCATTTCATGGCATGGAGTCATGGCCAAGTGCCTGATTCGTTGTGGAGTCGGCTCCGAGGCACCGAGAACCTACTTCTTTATTAAGCTCGTGGGGCAACTCGTTCCGTGACCATCGCCAATTGGATCGAGTCGTGTTTAAATATCAGACGGCAGATTGTAGTATCCCTGCCAACCATGTGCAGCACTGCTCGTTTTTGCGGGGAATCGTATGGGGTGCCGCCCCCTTATATGCACAGATAAGAGGCTTGGGTCGTGTTATTTTCATGTTTCTTGGTGGGAAGTGCTCCGTAAAAGAGGAAATCGGAATTTAACAAAACAGGTCGAGATAGGGATACTTTCTGCAGCTTGGGAAACTTTCCTGACTAAATCTCCGAGCCACGAATGGGCTTGACCGTCTCCCAAAGCTCGTCTACCAGCTTCACTACTTGCGCCGGCAGAGGTCCCTTCCGGATGTTGGCTACCGTATCGCTAACTTGTGCCAGCTTACTCGCCCCCAGCACGATACCGTCCCGATCGGTCAACGGTGAATGATGAGCCATCCAACGGCTGGCCACCTCGACTGGCAACAGGCTTTGCGTCACACAGCCATTTACGAACGCCTTCATCGCGGCTGCTATCTCGGGGCTGGTATAGCTGCTTTTGGCGAAGCGGCCAGACGGGTTTCCTTCTGCGTCGATGTGCTTGTCGGTCAGGAAATCTGAGGCCAGCGCGTGTGACGCGAGGTATGATATGCCATGGGCTCGGAGAACGGGCAACACGCTGGTCTCTAGCCCGCGTGTGAGCACGTTGTACGTACCCTGTGGTCCTGTCAGCGACTCGAGCCCAGAGGAGTCACCCAACAAGGAAGACGTGAACGAAAAAGGGGATGGGGGATTCCCGGTCCAAGTTGAGCTTTTAAGTACCTGATACCACGACGGTTTCTCCCAGCCATTCCGCTCGCACAGGTCGATGGTCTTCAACAACGTCTCCGGTGGGTGGTTTGCTACACCCCAGGCTTTGGCATGGCCTTGAGCAACCTGTTCTTGCAAGCTCTGAATCTGCTCGTCGAGCGGCGTGGCGGGATCAGGGCGGTGCGCGAAGAGGACGTTGATCCCTTGGGGCCGTCGTAGGCGCTGGAGGCTGCCATCGACCGAGTTCTGTATGGCCGCACGCGTTAAATCGCCGCTCCCATCGCCGATCTCGGTGTACACCTTGGTGTCGATGTCGAACGTTTTGCTGGAGCCGATGGCTTCGCCGAGGAGCTGCTCCGGCTTGCCCGGGTTGGCGGGCGGATAGCGCGCGGCTGTATCCAAACGTCTGATGCCGAGCTCTTGCAGGGTTTTCAGCAGCTTTGTGATGGACTCGCTGTCCTGGTATTCCATACCGTCCATACCCAGGACGCCCGTACCGAACACAAGCTGTGGGGACACTGGGAATGAGATGCATGAACAAGGCTGAGATGTCATGTACATTGAAAGTCTGGAACTCTGGGGCAAAAAGCCGATGGTGGGAAGGGAAGGCATCCCTTGGCTCTTCGCTGTTCTATATATATGCACGCCAAAATTAGCGTAGCTTATACGTTTCTCCGAGCACACCCCCCCCCCCCTCTCATTCTGACCAACCTTCGAAGTACCTGCATATCGCTGCTCCTGGACGATGGTCCGAGCATGAAGTAGTCGGCGGTGATCCAGGCGCGCGTGCCGGTTCTCAGAGGAATCTGTCTCTGGCACGTCTTCTGGTCTGTTGGTTAGCATCGGTTGGGTCGGATCCAGAGCCTCAAACGATCACCAAGGTGCATGAACCCAGGGGCGAGCGGCACCTCCAATCACAGACGTTCTAATACTGCCAACGGCGTGGCAATGTCAAAGGATTGCGCAGCGCCGCAAGGTCGCATTTAGGGCCTAACCGTCTACAATTTTGCGGCACTCAACAATGGACATGCTTCCGTCATTTTGCCCTTCTCGGCTTCTCTCCTCGTCTTCGCGGGAAATTGAAATTGAGAAGCGGTGCGACTCCGACGGCTCGATAAACATGGACTATCTCGAAGCTCTGAGCGTCTCCTGGCGCAATGTCGTGGGGGCACTGATTGCCTACTACACCACTCTGGTTCTCTACCGGTTGTTCTTTCATCCTCTCGCACGCTTCCCAGGCCCGAGGATCGCCGCCGTCTCTCGATGGTACAAAGCCTACTATAACCTCATCCAAGAGGGTCAGTACGGCCCAAAATTAGGGATGACCAAATATTACATTTAAATTATAGAAACTATATTTTATACTTTTAATAAATATAGTATAAATATAAACAAAACTAAAAAAAGCTTTAAGTGCTATTGTAATAATCACTGCTGGGTCCTATGGGTTCCTAGAGTGCTAAAGGGTTTATGTTAGCAGAGATGGTTAGAAGGGTATACTAATTGTAGTAACGAAGATACTATTGTTTTGTACTAGCGAATAATCACTAGCGGTAAAGCTATTTAAAGGTAAATACTTAAATTAACAATTAAAGAGCTATTTATTAAATTTATTTAATAGTAAGAAATATATTTAAACATATATCTAGCTCTTTAGTCTTAAATAGTTAGATTATAATTATAATTTTTTAATAGTTAAATTATAATTATAATTTACTAATAGTTAAATTATAGTTATAATCTAATAATCTATTGTGCAAAACCTTAACCTTTGCTTATTTTGTTACTAACGTAAGCAACGTGCGGGAATCGCTGTATAAGCGGAGTATAGAGGTTGCAGCGGCGAAGGTTCCTTTTCCTGCAACCTTTTCTGCATGCTAATCTGTTCCAACCGTCGTGGGTTATAACAACTTAGGTTGTTTTAAGGACCCTAGAGCTTTAGCACCTTGCTTACTAATTACTTACTTGCTGTAACAATTAAGGCCCTTAGAATGTTACGTAAAACGAAATAAAATACATAACTTTCTTTAGCTTTTAAGTTAAAAACTATAAATTAACTTATTTACCCTACCTGTAAAGTTGAAAATTGAAAGTAGCGTTGCATTGAGCATATGTCGCTTATGAACGACCACACATTTGCTCTTACAACCTTTCAACCCGTTTGACCCGAAACTCATCAATTGCCATGAAACTCAACGAAAACACAGGTAGAAAGCTCTTGGCCTCATTTTTGGCAATAGAACACACCACTAACTCAGGATTCGCCCAGCAATTTCTACTCCAAAGGTGCTGCTGGTCCCGTATGACCGCCGCCACGTCCCTCGCTACCACGAGTGGATGAGTGATCCGGTAAGTCGAGTCCGCCAGGCATCGTGCCTGACAACGGTCACTGCCTGAAATTTGGAAGCTGATCTCATGCCAAGGCGATACAAGAAGCCACCGCCTCGGAGCCGCTGACCTTGGAGGAAGAATACGAAAACCAGGAGTCATGGCGCGAGTCGCACGACAAGCTGACCTTTATCCTCTGCCGGCCCGTCACCCACGACACCGCGCGTGCCCCGTCCGTCAACGCAGGCGGGGTCGACAGCTCTGACGATATGATTGGCGACATCAATTTCTTCCTGTACCCCGATGACGCGGACGACGAGGATGCCAACGGCCCTGTGGGAGCCTCCTGCATCGGCGAGGTGGACATCATGATCGCCAGCCACATTGATAGAGGCAAGGGGCTAGGGAAGGCTGCTGTTTCAGCGCTTCTGTATTATATATGGGCAAATTCTGACAGCATAGTGAGCGAGTACCAGTCTGCGGCTGATAGTGCGGCAAAAAATGGGGCGAGGCTGAAGCTCAGGCTGCTCATGGTCAAGATCCAGGCGAGCAACGCCAGCAGCATCGCGCTGTTTAAGAGCTTGGGATTCCAGCAGGAGGGAAATGTGAATTATTTTGGTGAGATCAAGATGGTGTTAAAAGACTTCGAGAGCACAGCGAGGGCCCCCAAGGGCTATCAGGTTGTAGGTTACAACAGGCCGCTGAACTAGGATACCAGTGGCAGCCTACCTCTGGCTCGAGCAAACCATGGCGAGAATCATAAAAGACCTATGATTCTTGAGTCTAGATAAGACGTCTGTAATCTATTTTCTGTACTAGATGGACCAACACTTTTTGCTGGCGGTGTTGATAAGTGTGGCTCGTCGCCGTCTATGTCGTCGGTCTGCGTCCTCCTCCTGCATGGTTTTTTTTACCTGTCATTGTCCACCACCATCACCATCAACGCTCGCCACACGGCCCAACAGTCAGCTCTCAGTCTTCCAAAAAAGTAAAACCTCCAGACGACGTATTGCTACGCCGCCCGCCTAAATGGAGGATACCGGTCACCGGTTTTTCTTATTCGGCATGCTTGCTCCCTCCTTGGAGCTTCAAATCGCGGCGGCGGTCGATTTGAACACGAGACCTTTCCATTCTTCCAGCTTTTCCCAAGCAAACCCTCGCTTCCACCATTAGACCACACGGTTTGACCTGAAGGTTTTCGGCCCCGCCCCCGCATGTCTGGCAAGCACTTCGAACGATGCCCCTATATACCATATACCAGGCTCGCCAGGTCACGCCAATTGACGGCAAAAAGCCACCTGGCATTCTGTCCTCCTGTGTGAGAACCTGCATACCGTCATCCCCTTCGATGTTGTTATATCCAGTGTGCCAGTGAGGCGTGCGTGCCAAGTGCCCAGGTGGGAGTCTACACACCGAACTGTGCCTTGTACTTCTCCAGCATGCCCAAGCTGATATTCGAGCCACCGCAGACAACAACGACAGCATTTCTCGCAGCCCACTCCTCGTCACTCAGCCCCTCCCCAACGTGTTTCTTCAGATCTCCATTGTAGACCGTAGCAATCGTCGCACCACAGGCACTCTCGACCAACATCCTCGCATCGTCGAGGAATCGCTCCATCGCCGCCACCGACTCCTTGTCCGTCACCAACGCACTGATGAGATCGTCCCCAGCACGCTTGGTCCATGCAAAGGCCTCCTCTGCAACCCTCGTCGCACCCAGGGACGTTGCAATCGTCGTGATGGCCGGCAGCGTCACCAGCTCTCCGGCCTGGACGCTGGCGTTGAGGCTGTCTCCACCCGGAGTTTCGATAGCAAGAACCTTGGGCGTGCCGTGTCCCGCTTCCTTCAACTTCTGCACGCCCTGCATGATGCCACACAACAGGCCTGGAGACTATTAGCTTGCGGGAACGGAGCACAATGCAACTTTGGAATCCGTAGCAGTAAGAAAGGGGTGCGTACCGCCACCGCCGACGTTGCAAACGATGGCATCGATCTTTGCCCCAAAGCCCTCGCTCATCTGCCCCTGCAGCTCGTCGACCATGGTCTCGACGCCGTCCCAGACGTCCCGGTGGTCAAACGGCGGCACGTAGACCGCCCTGGCGCCGGGGCGCCCCTTCTCGAACCCCGGGACGACGACCTCGCGCAGGTGCCTGTCCGCGACGGACCAGCTCTCGCCGACCTGCACGACGCCCGCGCCGAGGTCCCGCAGCTTGGCGATCATGTGCGGCAGCGTGCTCAGCGGCACGACGACGGTCGCGGGCCGCTTGAGCGTGTTGGCCGCCGTGATGCATGCCAGCCCGGCGTTGCCGCCTGACGAGCAGTAGAAGTGGACGTCCTGGGAGGGCGAGGAGGACTCGACGGCGCGGAACATGAGGTTGCCGATGCCGCGGGACTTGAAGGAGCCCGACGGCTGGAGGTTCTCGAGTTTGAGGTAGACGTTGCTGTGGTGATCGTCAGCATCTGCGTGATACGTAGCGTTGTTGAAGAGATCACCCAACACACCATCCTGCTGCTCGGGAGAGCGGCGCCGAGTAAATACAAGGCGTTTCGATCCACGGCTTCGGTGGGTGCTTTGAGGTGGACCCCATCTTCGACAGGTCTTCTAAATCTCGGCGTTGACCTAGCAGCCGACTTGTAAAGACTGTTTGCCTCGTCTTTGGGTTTGAAGTTCACTTCCCTCGGGAGAGGAAGAATGTGCTTCGGTGCCTCGTATGAGCGCGGATGTAGTTCTGTTGCAGACGGACCCCAGCAAATTGCGATCAGAGTTGTGGGAGGTGTGAGCAATCGAGTCACTATCCGTCCGGCACCAATCTACACAGGAGGACGATTCTGGACGTTCAAAGTGATGGATGTTCTCAGACTCATATTCGTGAATTTCCAAATCGTGTCGGCGGGACGGGACTCGGGAGTAAGTACGGGGACTAGTGACTGTTTCATTGTTGCGCCGTTGAGCAGTGCGCTGCGGAAGCGTGGTTGAGTCGAGCCGGCGCCGAAGCGGCGGATTCCAAAACAATTGAACCCACGCCTTCCGAGTCCGTAGCGGCCCCGAGATCGCTCCGTAGATGAATGACTTCAGTCGTCGACACGTTGTTCCCGTTCGAGGGCCTGATTCATCTTGTAGCACCTGTCACACATTTTCCCTTTAAGTTTCCAGTGGGACAAAGTTCATTTATTTCCGCGATCACTATACGAGATGCCGGATCCCGGAAGGCAGAAATGAACATGTGCAATTACGTGTAACTGCACAAAGCCGGGACCGGACAACGGATAGTGGAGAGAGAGAGAGAGAGAGAGAGAGAGAGAAAACAGAATTTAAATAAAAGACTTTGTTAGAAAGTCTCTTATCCAGGACAGAAAAATGCTTAGACAACCCCCCCCCCCTCCTTTCCCCGAGTCTACTGCACTGCTTTTCTGATATCTCCCGAGGTCTTCCCCAGGGTTGCCTTGCCGCTGAACTCCTTCCCAGAAGACATATCATGTAACATCCAAAGGTTGAAATCCCGATCGACTCAGACACAGTCTGCTACGTAGTACCTAAGCAGAAGAACTGCAGCGTACTACCTAGGTATGCTTCTCACTGCAGCCTTATCCTTCATGCCCATAGGTGTGTGTGCGGTGTCTTCAGGATCACAAGTCCGAGCAAGCTTTCAATAATCGGGGCCGGTAGAGTCACTCCCAGCCTGTGAACTGTCATTTGGTTTTGAATTGTCCCATTCTCTATCTTCACTCTTTTATCCCATCTCATTGACTCCTGTCCTAAAATTTAATCTCAGAAGTTGCTTTCTCTTTCCATAAACTTTTGAATGTTTGACCATTCACTAGTCGGCACCATTGTTTAGCCTGTCCAAACTAGATCTCAATCTGCACCTTCTCTGTACTTCCTTGCACTGCAACAACTACCTCTTAGAAGCCACTTGGGCAGGTTTTGGGTCATTGTCTTCTCTTTCAATGTTGTCAGTAGATTTGACAGCACTGGACTGTGCCAGCATCATTCTACTATTCTGGCGTTGCTTCCGGGTTTGCTTTGCCTTCATAGATCTGCTGTAGCTAGGTAAAGGCACCAAAGAGCTCGTGCTCTGGTGCCCATAAGCTCAGGAGGGATATGAGGGATTTTAAATCGCCATGTCAGCTCATGCTTGGTGCTCAAGAAACCTTATGATAACCAGCACTTGCGTGAAATCATGCTACCGTTGTTTCCCACGCAACCTTGGAATCTCACTAACCAGCTCAGAAGTTCCAAGGTATGTTTTGCATCACCAAGGAGGCATGTTCACTCCAGCCCTGGACCTCAATTGTGGCGACTCACACTTATCAAACATTCAAGCCAGCCTCTCTTACAGCATCTGCTTTCTTCTTTCATTTGTCGTGGTCATTTACGCCCCCAGAACTTTGTTCGCCCCCCCACCCCCATTCCCTAGCTTCTAAACACCGGCAATTTATACTCTGGCGCAATACAACATCTTGTTCGCAAGTCTATAATGGTCCAATATACTCATCACGATGAGTCAATCAAATGTTTCTGGTCTGTGTCATCAAGGTTTTGGCACCAGCCAGTACTGTGAGAATTCCAAGAGACTATCACCTACGAAACGTTTGCTACAAGACATATATGGTACAGGAACTACCCGACCGGCTCATCCTTGGACTCACAGAAGTGCCATGCAGGACTGATTTCATAATTCAAGGCGCAGGACTTGTTGCTTCTTGTCTAAGCAACAAGACACTTCAGACCAAGCTTTGGCCTCTATGTATTCTGTAAATGCACTCTTGATTTCTTGCCTAGATCACTTTTTATTAGGCGCTATCATTCCTGTCCTTGACCTCGGAGGGCAGCAGTTTTCAACCCCTCCCTATGTCATGAACTGAATGCAGAGACTCCTCAATCCTAGCTTCTTCTTGCTTGAGTCCATGCAGCTAGACCCGTTCCTACCCAAAGCATATCCATCACAAAGATTTTAATCATCTGTACTAGTAGCTACCTTCATGTGAGTTGGAATGGACATGGGTTCTGCAATGACTCGATGTGATCCTCAAGAGTGACCCAGGATTCTCTAAGTCATTAAGACTTTGACTCACCCTGCCGTCTGGACAGCGAACTAGATACAGACTCTGGATTTGAGCACCCTTGGCAGAAACTGCTCTCAAGCAGCATGTGAAACAACCTTTCTCTGCTGAATACCTCGGCCTCAAGGCCACTTAGCATGTCCAAGGTTTTGTACTCCTATGTGCTCTCATCCTCATCTTTCTAGCAAACTTTGGACTTTTCAGCACCTGTCTTTGCAGCAGCACAAGCTCCTCTCATGTGTGATGCTTCAATCTGTGCCGGGTCACCTCCGGAGGCCGTCTCTTTCCTGCCTCCCCTCCTGCCGGAACCCTGTCTGATCGATCACGACGAATCGAGGGACGACGGGTGGATCACACGCAACGACTTCACTTCCCCTTCTTCTGGAACCCTGTCTGATCAGTGACGACGAATCGAGGAGCCACTAAGCGAAGCACACACAACAACTTTGCTTCCCCTCCTTCCGGCCGCCTCTGACCAGTGACGACGAATCGAGGAACGACTAACCCCGGGCCGGAGCACACACAACAACTCTGCTTCCCCTGCTTCCGGAACCCTCTCTGACCAGCCCCGACTAATCGAGGGACGACTAAGCAAAGCACACACACAAAAATTTCGCCTCCTAGGCAGCCAGAAACCAAAAGTCTTTCAGCATGCCATCTCGCAGAGCAGGAAATACTTTTGCACCCGCAGCCAACAACAACTTTGGTCGAGCTGCTCTTGCAAAAGCAGATCCTCTTCCACACGTGTCTCGAAGGAACACGGGGGTCAACTTTTCAGCCATTACTTTAATTGACCCAGCTCATAGCAGAGCCGCCACAGCAGCCCGCAGAGAGCGAGAAGGTCGCCTGACCGTACGTTTCGCGCCATTCTCGCTTGACAACCCGCCAGTCGACTCCTCTGAGGGCGACTCTGACTCCTCCTCCTCCTCTGACGACAACGACGACGACGACGATCAGGGCGTTATGCGCCCAAACACCGCCAATATGGCCTCAAACTCCAGTAAGTCATGTCATCCATCCGTTCTGTACAGCCTCGTCCATCTCCCCACGCGTCTTGACTTTGGCTTCCAAGGTTCAGTAACACGAAGTCAAACCCCTTCCATCACATTCAACCCACGTCTTTCCATCATCGCCCCAGGCCCCAGTGATTGTGAAGGCCCCTCCGCCTGTTGAACCCATTCAACCCTCACAACCCGATCGCAAGGGTAACGTGGGAGCCCCGTACTACAAGTCATCGTGTTCATAACGCCAATGCCACTTGAGCCACCCAGCCCAAACTCCTTGAAGGGTGTTTCAAGTCTGGATATCACACATTTACCCCTTCCCTACCGTTCAACTTATTTCACCCGATCAAACCACATCCACGTCCAACCTGAGAATCATGTAGCACATCCAACCCATTCAGTCAATGCGCCTGAGACATCCAACTTCTGTGACGCTAACACAACTTCAGAGTCTGGAGGCAAGAAGCCCAAAACTTCCAAACCACCCAGCCTCGTCCGTCCGTCCAACACAAGCAGCTTCGTCGACTTGACTGGCAGTGATGGCGGTGCGGGTCCCACACCCGCTGCTGGTAGCCTCCGCCGCGACGACGGCGGAGGCACGACCCAGCGTGGTCGTGTCCGCACCCGCGCCGACTTGAGCGATGGCGAGCAATCCCCGGATGGCCACCAGGGCAAGCGCTCGAAGGTCGTCCGTGGTCCGGCCCAACAGCAGTCCAGTCTCACCGACAGCCATGCCGCGACTCCAAATGGGCCTAACAACGGCACTCGAGCTGCCTATGGCGGGGCGTACGGTACATGCCACATGGGCAGACCTATCACGGGCAGCTACCAAACTGCCATGATGCTCCCCGAGCCCGCTGGCTTGCGTCGAGGTTTGCACTCGCAGTCGCATGGCATGGCATCTTTCAGTCAGGCCCAGCCTTCGTCTGCCCAGCCACCTCAGTCTCGCCTGGCCTTGGATGGAGAGAACAATGGCCCGTCCACGAGTCGTCCTCGCAACGACACTCAGCCGCAGTACATGCTCCAGATTGGCCCATCACCAGCGGGCCACATTCGACAATCGGCCGGAGCACACCAGGCTGCCAGTTCCCAGCACGGTCTGCCCATGCCTACGAATACTCTGCATGGTCCTCCCGCACCTCAGCAGCCATATGCGATGTTTGCCCCTGACGCCTTTTCGCGCCCCATGCACCCTGCGCAACGTCAGCAAATGGTTCAAGCTGGCGGTCCTCAGCACGGTCTTCCCATGCCTATGAATATTGAGCATGGTCCTCCCATCCCTACACCTCAAATGGATGCGGCTCCTAACCCCTTCTTGCCCCCTGACGTCGACCCAGATCATCTTCACTTGTTCGTCCGGGAGCGGGCTCGCCTCCTAGCTCAAGATGATGATCGTCATATTGAGGCATGGCTTCACCGGGCCAGTGACGATGTCGTCACGGACGAGGATAGCGATGACGCTTCGTTCTACCGTGACAACGCTTCGTCTAGCCGTGGTGACGACGCTTTGTCGAGCCGTGGTGACGCTTCGCCTACCGGTGAGGGCGCTTCGTCTACCGATGAGGACGGTCTGTATGACCGTGACGACACTTCTTCTGAGTCTCTTTCGAGCGCCGGCGTCCACGGCGACGCCAGTCTGAAGCGCTCCTCAGAGAAGTGCAGCGATGAGGCCAAGGAGAAGGAAGTCTACAACATCGATGATGATGACTTCGACGATGACGACGACGTGGCTAATCTTTCTGCGCCTAAGGACCAGCAGAGAGGTCAGAACACCGACACAACGGGCCAGGCCGGAAGCCAGGGCGGCAATGCTGACCCCTCCGCGGCCGAGAACACGCCTGAACAAAGCAGCCGAGGCCACGGTGGTGCTTCTCAGAGCAACGCGGCGATCCTCACAGACGTCACAAGTGGCCTCGAGGATGTTCCTGGCCCCGCCAGAGTCTCACAGGACCCCCCCTCTCACGTCAACGAGAAGTCCCTGATTATCCAAGGCCTCGCCTCAGGGCTCGGCGCCCGCGACAACATTCATCGAAAGGTTCCCTCCTCTGTTGCCAGCGAAAAATCTCTGACGCTCCAACGCTCCACCTCACGGACTGGCACCCGCAACACAGCTAATCGACATGCTCACTCCTCCGCCGCCACCCCGACTTCAGATTCTGGCATCATCGCCAGTGCCACTCGCGCCGGTCCTGCTCATGGCGTCTCGGCCTCTGAGAAGCCGCAAAAGACCAAGAAGACCAAGAAGACCAAGAAGACCATCAAGATCCCAAAATCAAAGCCGAACCTTGATTATGGAGACAGCGACCCAAGCAGCTACAAGTCGCGTCTGCGCAAGGTCTCTCGTGTGATCAATGACGACGATGATTTCGGCGACGCTGTTGGTGAGACCGATGACAGCGGCACGTATGGCATGACGATGGCCAGTTCTTCAGCTCCTCGCCCTAAGGCCTGGGAGAAGGGATCCACGCGTCCAGTTGTTCACTCCCCCAAGCCCACCAAGATTGTCACCCTGCACATCCCCGAGAGTGCCCGTCACCTCTTTCAGAAGCCCGGAGACCCTTCGATCCCCATCGGCTACCAGAACTTCTTGACTGGCGAGGCGGCGCGCAGCGGTCCGCTCGGCGAAGAGGGAGGCACTCGTTACATCACGATGCCCGTTGAAATCCTCCAGAGGATTTTGCGCGAGCTGCTCGTTGCCAGTGGCCCGATCGAAGTCTCATACGGCTTCTCGCAAGTCCGCCCGCGCCAGACACTCGAGGTGTACGTCGTGATCCTCCGAGTCTGCAAGAGGCTCAACGAGGTGGGTCGCAATGTTCTGTATGGTGACAATGTGTTCCAATACGTCCTGCGCGATAATGGTCAAGTTGTCAACCCCGACACCCGACGCGGCCCTAACGCGCCGATTCTCTACATTGACAAGCACGCCGTCGACCTGCGCAACGTCCACTTGAGCCTTGAGCCCAATCGCACCGAACTCAGCTACGCGCAAAGCGCAGCCACGGCTCTCCAAATGCTCACAGATCGCAACGCCCGACTCCAGAAGCTCACGATCGACATCTCGCCCCGCCAGGAAAAGAATGGCCGGATTGCCATGTCGAAACTTTTCGAGGCCACGTCCGTTATCGTGACTTCCATGAAGGGCTTGGACTGCAAGTTCCTTCAAATCAACATCTTGCTCAAGGGGGGGCCGTCCGAGCCCGCGAAGAGTCTCCGGACCATCATCGACAAGCGTCCTGACCTGGACGAGCAAGATGTTCTGAATGCCATGTGTCGCCTCACCGGAGAGGATCGTCGTGCTCGCGCCGAGGAGGAGCTCAAGCAGCGCGCCGAGGCCAACATCGACAAACAGCTGACCGAGCTGGCCTCCCGCATGGAGGACGCGGTGAAGAAGGGTGCCGCATGGGTCGTGAGCAATGGATGGTTCGAGGAGTTTGACTCGGAGTACGAGCGCCGTGGCCGTGGCCGTGGCCGTGGCGCTGACCTGGTCGGCATGGATCTGGAGGTCAACGCGCGCGAAGACCGCAACTGGCGGCTTTGAACTTGTGTCGGTGGCATCAAAACTTGGGAAAGTTTTTGTGTGTAGGATAGTCAACCCAGCCTCAATGAGAGGGCTTTGATAAGCAGCAAGAAGTTCGCCTTCCTGCTGAATCGATGGATTTTTTAACCCTTGTCCGTATTGTAATCTTGTGAGTGTTCTTGGCAATGTATTGAACATTGCCAGCCTTGTAATACGCCTTCAAAAATGGTGAAATTTTCAAGCCTGAAAGATTCGTCGGAAGATCAAGGATGTCATGATTGACTGGTTCACTCGTCAACAATGGAGGATGACAGACATGATGCTTACTCAGGCAAACCGAAACACACGAACCTTTATTAAAGAGTGAGATTCTTTCAACGAGATGCTTTCGTAGAGGAATTCTTGTCATGAATGACAGGATACTCGACATCGGAGCATCCAAGCTTGATGTGATCTGCCCTCAGCAAAGTGCCTGTGTCCTGCAGCTAATGGTATCATAGACTCCTTGAAATATGAAAACCCCCCCCCATATTATGAATTTCCCTGCCACCCGGTCGATGCAAACTACTGCCATCCACCCATTCTGCCGTCTAGAGAAGTCTGTTTCACATGGTCGAGATTTTGACACGCGATACGTCCAAGGTCTCCGAGTCGACGATAACAATCTCCTTTGTCACTGAGAATGACGGTACCGCGACAAGACGGACCGTCTGGCCTTCGGGACCCGTGATCACCCTCGTACCAAACTCTGGTTGACAGCCGACGAAGTAGAGGTGAGGGCACTCCTTCATGACGAACGGGTCATCATCCTGGAAAGGATAACTCCACAACGTGTCAGGGGCAGTTGGCGCACTGCACCGCCACCGACACATGGCTTCCATCATGCCCAACCTGTCCTCGCTGTCGACGTACTTGAAGATATCGTCTAGATTCTGGCCTCCCGTGCCGAGCAACCTCCACCCGTCGACCTCCCCTTCCCATGGATTTGTCACCGTATCGAGCCAGCCTCTCTCTGTCGAATTTGGCGCCGCGGAGAATGCCCGCGACTTTGGAAACATGGCCATGTGTATCGGCTGCTGTGGATAACTCGCATTGGCAGGATCGTGTTCGCCGGGTAGCAGAGTGACGGGTAGGTTCGGCAACAGCTCGGAGAGGAAGTCGTCCAGCATTGCTGAGGGGAGTGCGTTGTACGCGCGTGAATCATAGCCGTATTTCTTTGAGGCTGCTTTCTTGTCTGCGGCAGGATCAACAGTGTGTGGGTTGACGGGAGCTATCGAATTGCCAGCGATGATGAGTCTGCTGATCTGGGACAGCTCGGCTTGTGCGCCTGGGTCGAGAACCTCGCCGAGCAGGTATTCGAGGAGAAGATTCAGCTCAAGTGCGTATGATGTGTCGTCACCCGAAAAGTTGAGACCGGAGACGATGGCAATTTTGCCACCTGTCGTCGACGAAGGGGCATCTGCCATCTCAACATCTTCTCCCCTGGCGGACTTTTTGCCCTTAGCCGTGCCATTGGCAGTGACTGAGTCTGTTAATGCCCATCGATCAGGCTGCGGAGGCAGATCCGCGAATTTCATGTCGATGACTTCGAAGTCTCCGCTTTCATTCTCTGTTCCCATGACAGCAACGATACAGCCCGTGACCAGCATATGGGATTTGAGGAAATTTCCAGTCAGACGAAGCCGGCCTGAGTCATCTTCGAGCATGACAGCATCGCGATCGTCGTCAGAGAAGTAGCGTGTGACTGAAGTCGGAGCAGAAATCCAGCGCTGTCGTTCGCGTCAGCCAGGACAGCACATCCAAGCCAGAACTTTGCAAGCAGGACAGTGACTTACGTCCTTGGAAACATCATCCAAAATGTTCGGTTTCAGCGGCATGTCCATGTATGCCGTACCGGCGACCCAGCACAGTTCGCCCTGGCGCACGTCCAGCACTCGGTGCACTTTCTTCGCTGTCTCCTCTCCGATGACAGTACCCTCCCAAGCTGCTTCTGCGACCTCCTCAACGGCGGGCTTGATCTGCGTCAGCCGCAAGAAGTATGTATCGGCATACTGCTGCTGATAGCTCCGTCCCTTCTCCAGCTTGAAGGTATCAAGCGGCTTGTAGGAGGACTCAGGCCGCTCGAGAGGCTCCTCCGGCGCGTCGCCGCTGCAATGGAATTAGCTACTCAGCACATAATCACATATCATTTTGGTACTCACGAGGGTTTCTGCAACAGTACAGACTGTATATCGTCGAGACTGACCATCCTCGCTGCTCTCAGTTGCTTGACAGATGAGAATGCGTGAGGACCACGAGGAAGGCAAGTCCGGCATGAAGTCAAGTGAGACGCGTAAAGAATCCTGGACGCGTAAATGGGCCAGGCGGTTTGGCCCCAGCTTGCAGGGTTTGGCCCTTGCCGATCTTCGACGTGGGGCAGGGCTCGGCGACAGGGGTCACCCGCAAGGCTCAAAAAAGTTTCTGGATCGACTTCGTACCCTGAAGCTTCTGCTGCGCCTAACATCGTGCGGGCATCCTTCTTGTCGCAACACCACAAATCACTGCAAAATGGACTCGAATATGGTCGGCGCAACAGCCTTCGAGCCAGAGATGGCCCAGGTCAAAGTCACATTTACTACAACCGAAGATGGCTTCGAATTGCCTGAAAGCAAGAGACAGCTGCTTGTCCCAGCCGGTACGTAGCTCTCGTCGCAAAACGAAAAGTCGAGGGCAACAAAATTTGACACGTTAAACAGACATAAGACGCCTCGGACTCTCCCGCATCCTCAACTCCGAGTCCATGCTCGACACGCCCCAGCCTGTACCCTTCGACTTCCTCATCAACGGCACCTTCCTGACCTCGACCCTCGAAGACTACCTCGAGAAGAACGGCCTGTCCTTTGAGACAAACATCTCCCTCCAATACGTCCGCAGCTTGATTCCGCCCAAGTACGAGGCCTCTTTCGAGCACGACGACTGGGTCAGCGCCGTCGATGTCCTGTCATCCACCTCGCCCTCGGGCCACTGGTCCGGAGACAGCCTCACGGCGGGACACGACAGGATCCTCTCCGCCTCCTACGACGGCCTGTTGAGAATATGGAACGGCTCCGGCGACGTGATCGCAACCTCGCCAGCCAGCAGTCACGGTGGCCACGGCGCAAGCATCAAGGCAGCCAAGTTTCTCTCCAACAATCAGATCGCCTCCGCAGGCCTCGACCGCACGGTGCGGATATGGAAGTACACCGAGTCCGACGAAGACGCCGCCCCCTCCGGCGACCTGAAGCCGACGCTCGAGCTGTACGGGCACAAGTCCAGCATCGATTCGGTCGAGGTCGACGGCGCCTCGAGGCGCGTCCTCACCGCCTCGGCCGACGGCTCCGTCGGCCTCTGGTCGACCTCGAAGGCCTCCGCGCCCGCGGCCCCCGCCGAGCTGCTCCCCGGCAGCACCCACGCCAGCAAACGGCGGAAGCTGGCGGGCAGCAGCAGCAGCGCTTCGGCACCCCAGCGCGGCGCGCTGCACCTCGCACCGTTCCACAAGGCGCCCGCCACCGCGGCGGTGTTTGACCCGCGGGACCGGACGGTGGCGTACAGCGCGGGCCAGGATCATGATCTGCACACCATCGACCTGACGACCATGGCCAAGGTGAGCACGATACCGGCGTCGAGCGCGCTGCTGTCGCTCTGTGCCATGCGGGGACCGAGCGGGAGCCCGCTGCTGGCTGCCGGTACGTCCTCGAGGAACGTGGTGCTCATCGACCCGAGGGAGTCGCAGGCTCGGACGTCGATCATGACGCTGCGCGGGCATGTGAACAAGGTAGTGTCGTTGGCGAAGTGCCCGGAGAACGAGCACTCTCTTGTATCTGGTTCGCACGACGGAACATGTCGCATCTGGGATCTGAGAAGCGTCAGGCCTGCTGAAAAGAACGAGGAGGGCACTGCGGGTGGTGGTATTAGCGAGGCCGTGTACGTGATCGAACGGGAGAGCAAGGCCGGCAAGAAACGGCCATTGGCAGGAGAGGGCTGCAAGGTGTTCAGCGTCGTGTGGGATGCCACATGGGGCATTGTGAGCGGCGGCGAGGACAAAAGGGTGCAGATCAATAGAGGCCGGGACATCATTGCTTCATGAAACTGAGAGTCACGTCTATAGGCCAAAATCGGTGACAAAATAGTGGAGTCGGGTGCTGCATAAAATCGATATACCCCAATAGAGTTGGAATCTGCCTCCGTAATTTGGTAGACTGAGGAATGATGTCTGCTGCCCATGACATCGCGAAGTCATCAACGCCGTCTATGCAAGACATCTTGTGTGCCCCTTTCCTTCTATTCTTTGCCATACTGTGTGCCTAACGCTGACATTTTTCAATCTTTTGGAAATGCTTCGCCATAGTTCATCGCTCTCCAAAGGACATAATATCTCTTTCTTAGCGCATCATTCGGCAGACAAACGGCAACTCCAGTCTTCATCCGATTCCAATCACAAGGCAGCTTCTCAAGTTGCACAGACGACATGATGTAGCCAGCCACAGTCGTGGTTTGTAGTGGTGGATCCCTGAGGAGGCAAGCGATGGCCTCACAGTCCAGATCCTCGTGGGCGTGCCAAATGAAGTATGCTTTCAGAGCTGCGGGTGTGGCTTTGATCTTCCCTTCCCGAGATGCCTTATATTCCACCAGTCGCGCCTCTGCTGTTTCGAGTCTTGGATCCTTTGGCGCTGCAGCGGCGTTTCGCCTCGCGCTCGAGGTCTTGGTGCTGGGTTTGTTGCTCACAATCTCTCCGTCATCTTCCACTTCTTCAAGCCTTTGCCCTGCTTCCTCAATCTTTCCTTGAACCTGCCGAATCGCCCGTTGAATCTCAGAGTGCAGCGCAGCGAAATCGCCCTCGGCCTCAAGAAGCGCCTCGTCGGAGACGTTCTCGTTTAGGTCGGCTTCGTCCGAGCTTGAACTCGAGCTCTCCGTACCTGGCGGAAGAGGAATCGGTCGGTCTAATTCTGCGTGGAATGGAACAGCAGGTGTGGGATCGAGTTTCTCACGCTGATGATTCAGAATTGCGAACAGCTGAACTGCCACATATGCGTCCGACGCCGAGTAGCCGATCTGCGCGATGTCTAGAGGTTGTGACCAGTCGCTCGTCCTGACATCTTGGTCCTTCCGCATGGGCAGGCCCAAGATCTCCTGGCATTGCGTGGCGAGAGAAACCAGCTTTTTGTCGACCAGTCCGGGCTGGCTGGCTGAATACCTGACCTGCTTGAACAAGTGGCTCAGCTCAAAGATGCTGCGGGCTTTGATGCCGAGGTACTTCTTTAGCCTCGTGCAGTCGCCCTTGATCCAGACGCCGAGTTTCGTGATCTTCGGGTCCTCGACTATCTTCCGCAGCGTCGGCGTGGCAAGCTTGTCCTTGCTAGGGTACAATGCCAGGTGCAGGAGCACGATACGGCTCTGGCTGGCGAGCTGTACCAATGAAACGTTCTTTCGGGCGCCCGAGTGCTTGTTAGCTTGGGCGACCCATTCGAGGTCGAGGCCCAGAGCTTTCTCCTTGACCAGGTACTGCAATGCCCGCTCCGCGACCTGAGCATTCCTGCAGTAGTGCACGCGCACCTTGCCCTTGACTTCGTCCTGTTGATTGGGGCCACGGTAGAGAGCGTATGACCAGAATGACTGGTCGCTGCCATCCACTGCCTCCTTCGCACTCTGAAATGCCTCGTCAGGCATCTTGTATTCCAAGGGCGTGAAGAAAGGACTGCTGTTGCTCTCGAGTTCGTTCCCAGCCGCAGCTTGATCATTCCCGTCCAAGCTCTTTTCGTTACCCTTCGGTGCCTCTGTGGCTTGCTCTTCTGCAAAGCCATGGGCCATCGAACCTGACGGTCCTGACTGTGCAACGTGAGTGAAGACGAGTCTCTCCTCATGAACAACAGTACTTTCGCCCACGTTGCGCTCCGTTTGTATACCAATCTTCGATTCGTGCAAGCGCATGGAAGCCGGTGGGGTGCCAACTGTCTCCGTATCGTCGTCTCTGGTCGCCGAGGCCTCGGTGAAAAATCTCGCAACATCGAGGACAGGGTACAGCGGCTGCTGGAAGACGATGCCCTGGTTCGGGTGCCATAGCCTCCAGCCAGGAGCATGCTTCGAGTGGCGGCTCGTCATCTTGGAACTTCTATATCTGTGCAGGTAGAGGAAGACGTCAGTCAATGCGCAAGTAGCTACAACCGCAAAATACTCAGCGACTCACAGAGAACGCCGGGTCACAGCCCGCTGGAGGGGAAAGACAGAAGAGAAAAGACCGTGTGGGCCATTCGTGAGAATCATAACGCGCGCCCTGCCACTACCAGACGACAGGAGCAATGCGCCATGTTGTCCAGTGACCATACTAAGAGGCGCACCATGGATCCGAGGCCGCTCGTGGGTCTGTCGAGGCGAGAGTCGAGCAGGCAGAAGCGCCAAGGGCAGTTGCGGATCGAGTGGTTCTGAGGAGACGCGCTGTGGGACGCGCTTGTGGGGACTGGGGTGGTGGATCTTGGGACGGGCAGGCGGCTGCCATAGCACTTCTACCTCGGTTTGCCGATACTTCGGTTAGAGTGGTAGAGAGCGAACCGGGTTGCAATACTCCAACATCAACCGCAAACACCCAGGCAAACAAGCACTCCCAACACTACAACCATCAGTTTTCCACCACAACGTTCCCCATCCACGACCAGACTCAATCACAGCAAGGATGACGTCTCAAGTACAACCCCTGGGTAGGTTCTCACTGAAAGCATTGCGCGACGAACCGTCACTGACCGGGATCAACAGAGCTCGTCGACAAGTGCGTCGGATCGAGAATATGGGTGATCATGAAGGGCGACAGGGGTACGTACACACCCTCACGACGTCGAGCTCGCTGTCCATGTATTGACACGCTCGTATAGAGTTCAGCGGCACGCTCCTCGGCTTCGACGACTACGTCAGTACGTGAGATGCGTCCCTGACCCCTCCCTTGCCACGAAACTTCCAAGCTGACTGCTCGTTTTGTAGACATCGTCCTCGAGGATGTGACTGAGTTGTAAGATCTCGCCTCGATCACCAAACTGCCCTCAGACATGGAGGAAGAGGCTGACTTGAAAAAACCTGTGACCAGTGATTATGCCGGCAACGCAACAAAGCTGTCCAAGATCCTGCTGAACGGTAACAACATAACTATGGTATGACTCCGTCCTCGCCCTTAATAGATGGGCGCACCTTGTGCTGATATTCCTGCAGCTCATTCCTGGAGGCGAGGGACCTGTTGCGCCATCATGAGACACATTAACTGGGAAGGGTGTTGTTGCTGAGCAAGCATTGACTTTATGGCGCCACTCTGGAAGAAGTTTGCAGACCTGGATCCAAGTAGGGAAAGGCCATGCTGGGGAAGGGGCGCTTTCAGCCATGGATAGGCAACAGGAGGACTATCAACAGCGCCCAGAGATGTGGACACAGCCGCAGAGAGGCACCACAGCATGCAGGGCATCATTATGAGCCAAAATTGAGACATGTCGCCATTCCTGTCCTCAGTCATGTCGTCCTCATAAGTCATCCTCATGAAAGAATTTGAGTAATATCTGCCCATCCTGCACGACTTCATCTCCACTAGCTGCAGCCTGAATTGCATTTCCCCCTGTCTATGTCATGACGTTGCCATTCTTGAGCAAGTCTGCTTTTCGTTCGCCCAGCATGCCCTGACCACCAACGCCGTAAACACCGAGCAGATGAACACTGCTTTGACCATGGAGAAGACCACCGAACCGCCAACCCAGACGAGTCCAAGGCCGCTTCCGAAAATGACACCCCTCCCAATCATAAGGACCCAGAAGCCGGCAGACCCAACGGATCCACCGCTATCCTAAAAGCCGCCATTGGCGTTGCCGTCACCGTTGGAGGGACCTGCGGCCGCCATGCGGCGCAGCTCGTACTCGCGTGTGAACTCGCGGGCCAGTTGGGCGAACTTGCCGATCAGGTCGCGACAGACCTCGACGAACGCGTCTTTGGGGGTGATGTTGCCGTCCGTCTGGACGCGGATGAAGAGCTCAGGCACATTAGGATGGGCGACTGGAGAGCCACGTCAGCTTCCGCACTGGTCGAGGGAACGTGAGGGGAGAGAATCAGGCAGGGAGCAACACATACTCTTGTACCCAGCCATCAAGACGTGGGGGTGCTGCTTGAGGTGCTCGGAGACGAGGTTTCCGATTGTGTGGTCCTCCTTCTTGAGCAGGAAGTCGGAGCAGTTGGACATGCCTAGATGATCATGATCTTCAGTCTTCCCTCTTTCTCATCATCGCGAGGTCATCGCTGCATCGCGTGCATATCGCGTCGACTCACGAGGAAAAGGAGTCTCAGTGATCTTCTTTTCGCCCTCACCGAGCAAGAAGAGCTCGAACCTGCCATTGGAGTCAGCAATCTCTACACCAAAGAAATGACCCCGAAGTTCGTCAGTGGATGACCGGGAAGAGCTACCACTCGGGGACGTTGTCGTGCTTGACGTTTCGCATCTTCGAGAATGGCGTGGGAATGTTGGTATGACGGTGGGGGTTGGTTCTGCGTTGCAGTGTGGTAGGAGGTGGGCGCGGCGACGCAGACTGGAGGACGAGCCCATGAGGAGTCGTCAAATGCGCCAGTGCGGTCGAGTCGCAGGCCGTCAACAGTGCAGCTGCACCTGCCCCCTTCCCAGCGAACAGGGCTAGCATCGACGTTTCCCATCCGGGGGGGGGGGGGTGTGACCAGGATGGGGCGCGACGGCCGTGGCAGGACTAACAGCAAACCACATGGGCTCACGAGTCCCCGGATGACTGCGCACCATGGTGGCGTGCCCACATCTCCTCAACCATCAAGACGGCTCATCCATCATTCACATCCCTTTCCAAGCATGCAAACCATCGCAAAAATGCACTCCTCCGCATTCCACTTGGAGGTGCGCCTCGCCATACTAGCTTGATGTGTCGGAAAAAAACGTCGAGGAGGACAGCTTACCGATCTGGAGCGTTCATCTTAGCAACGTGACAGCAACAGAGCCTGATAATTCGAAAACAGAGAAATATAGGTAAGATCCAAGAAGTCAAGATAAAAATTGCCGTAGCTGTGCGAAACCGCTCAAGGAAGAGCAAGATCAGCGTTTGTGGGTAGATCTGGGCGAGATTGAAAGAGAAGGAAAGGATGCTCAGGCTGAGTCTGAAGGACTTGGGTAATAGAGGCTCTTCAGTTTGGACACTAGCGGTTGGTTAGCCGCTGTCAGTTAGCTGGGAAGACACTAACCGCACTGGGGCAAGGAACCTAACACACCTAGATACCCCCATGCATCGGCAGCTCCCGTTCCCTCAGTGACGACCCACAGTGAATCGATCTCACCAAAGCGCAAGACTTACAACAATAACTCCCTTGCCTTTGTCACAGATTACTTCTTATTCACTGTATGTAGGCAGTTCTTCTCCCAAAGAGGACTGAGCTAGTGAGGACAGTCTCGAACTGAGACATGGCTGGTGAAGCTCACAGTTCTGTTGAATATTGAACACAGTCTTCCAATATTGAAATTTTGATTTGCCAGCATCACAGGAATCACCTAGACCTTGAATATGCATTGCACTACTCTCTCGCCAAATACCAATTTGGAATTCTAGATGTCGAAGCCTCAGCTATGTTCTCATCAACCAATCTATTCTAGCCCAGGTCCGAAGATCCGCTTGCTTCCCCAAAACTCCCTTTACGATGCCACCCACGGAATACGAGTATTGTATGAATGTACAACAAAGAAGATCCTGCAATGGGCCCTTTCCAATCCAGCATCCCCCTCTCCTCCTCAGTCTCGTCCTGTCTTACATGCCCTTCTTATCACAGTATCCAGGCAGGGAAGGACCGCTATCGCCGCCAGCCCAACTTATGGCGGTCAGAGAAGTGGTATAGGCCATCGCGACGAATCCGAAGATGCACAGGATGATGTCGGATATCTTCCAGAACGGGGTCCTGGCGACGGCGCGGTAGTGCAGCATGGGCTAGAGACATTGTCAGCATATTCACAGCTCGGGCGTTCCCACAGGTGAAGACGTACCGGGTAGATGTAGACAAGCGGGATACACGCAAAGTTGCCCACCAGCGCGACGAACTTGTCCAGGTCATCTGCACCACCCCATGCGATGATCGCACACACAATGACAAAGAAAAAACGGAAGACGTTCTTCTGCCACTTAATGTACGGATTGTACTTGCCGCTGCGCGCGAACAGCCCGTTCTCCAGGATCTTGATGGCCGGGAAGATCTGCAGCGGCGTCGACAGCATGATGGCCATCGAGTAGAGGAACTGCACGCCGTTGACGAGCTTGTTGTCCTGCGGCAGATTGAGCAGGACCACGGTCTCGGTCTTGGAGCCGTACGCCGCGTACGAGACGGCGCCCATGACGATGAAGAGGGTCGTGATGATGATCATGACCGCGAACATGACCTTGGGGAACTTCCTGGGGTCGGCCATGGATTCCTGGATGGGAATGATGAGACCGATGCCCTCGAAGGTAAAGATGGCTGTGCCGATAAATAATGTCCAATCCTTTTTGTTGAAAAGAATGATGTCCGACAAGCCAAACTTGTCGAGCGTGATGACGTCGTAGTAGAAGAGATAGCCCAAGCCGAGGATGATGAAGGCGTCAGCGACAAAAGCCGTGAAGCTGAGCTTATTGATGTCGCGGAAGAGTGAGAACGGCAAGAAGATGATCATTTGCATCAGGATCAACCACTTGACCTGAATGTGCGTCTGGCAGTCCGACACGGCGAGGATGAAGGCTTGCAGATTTTCCGACACGAAGACGATGTATGCCGCCACGAAACCGATCTGGCTGACGACGATGGAGGATAGGATAAGGATGCGCAGCCACTTCCCGTACAGTATTCCGCCCATATCACCGAAGGAGCCCTCGATCTTTAAGCGTGATGTGACGAGGAGGACGAAACAGTAGTAGCTGAGCGCGGCGACGAACAACAGGACGAGGTTGCTGAAGACCATGCCACCGTTCAGGTAGGCCCGGGGCAAGAAGAGGACTCCAGTCCCGACGAACGACTTCAGCAGGACCAAAGCAGCGCCCATGGGACTGGCCTTGCCACTCGCGCGGTGTCGTCTCCGCCGCTTTCGCCGCGAAGGTGTCAGAAGGGCACTATCCTCCATCGGCTCGTGGTCCTCGTCCGAGCTCTCGTCGCTATCCCACTCCTCCTCTCCCGAAGAGAAGTACTCGCCGGGCTTCAACGCCTCGTCGTCCTCCTCGAGCTCCTCACCAGCGAAGTGGCCGTATATGCTCAGGAACTCGAGGAAATTCGACGTGAACATCTGAGGTTGTCGGCTCGGACCCTCCCCAAACTCCAGATCCGCTCCATTGCCCCCGCCCCCCGGCGCAGGGCTTCCAGCAGTGCGGCGCAGGTAGTTTCGGCGGAACCCACCAGGCACCTTGATAGTGTTGATATCAAGCACCTCCTCCTCCGGTTCTGGCCGCGGCATGCTGAAGCTCTTGCTGCGCTGGATCTTGTTGGTGGCCTCCTCGGTCCACTTGTAGATGGGCCTGGTGATATCGCCGCCCTGCAGCCGCAGACTCGAGAACTCCTCCTCGTCGGCGCCCGTGTCCGCCTGCTTGCCCTTGCCGCCGGCATCGCTCGCCTTGCGGTTGCCCGAGTCGTCAGACGCGGCATCGGACGGCTGGACGAGATGCCGCTTCACGATCTCGGGGTCCTCGTAGGCGCCGCTGCCGTTCCGGTCCTGCGTGTAGAACGACCCATAGTTGGTCGGCGTGCCCGCCTGCAGATTCTGGATCTCGGAGGCGCTCGGCGACTGGGCTCGCACGGGAGGTGTGCCGAAGCGGGGAGGGGACGCGCCGAAGGAGTTGGACAGGGCGGCGGCGAGCGCAGAGATGCCCGGGCCGGGCGCGCCTGCGGCAGAGCCGGTCGCGCCGGCGAGAGGCGGTATGGAACCAGCGGTGCTGCTGGCGTCTGTCTCGGCGCTGCGCTGTGCTTCTCGGAGGCGGGCGCTCGGGGAGGTGCCGAATTGTGGGACGGGGGATGCGAGACGGGCGGTTGCGTCTGCTCGTGGCACTGAGGTGCCAAAGGACCGGCTGCGAAACGAGCCGGGCGAGGCGGAGCGTGGGATCTCCACAGGTCGCTGACCTGCTGGGTCTTTGCCGTTATTCGACATCGTATAGACTGGATGGTGGGTCGCGAAGGAGAGGTCGAGTCGGGCAGGTCAGTGTAGCATAGCTAGGCCCGATGGCTGGAGGTCGAGAGGGCGTGATGTGCTTATCACGGAGGCTGGTCGGTGTTTACTATCAGTGTCGGCTACACGAGTGGATCGCAGACGCAGACGCTCAACCTTACTGTGTACAACAGCCAAAACCGCTTGCAAGATGCGCACGCACACTTCAGTGTTCCAAGAGGACGGGGCCAAGAAAAGATATGAAAGGTCTGCGAGTCTTGCCCGTGCCGTCATGAAATCATAGAAGGCGAAAAAAGAGCCATTGTTCAAGGCATGATATCTGACTCGTCCGTCTTACTCTAGTGTCGTCGTGTCGAAGGTCAAAAACTCGCACATGGGCAGGCTGGCAGTGGGCAGATCGCGATACGGGACCTGCCACAGTCGGCAAGGTCCAGCTGACCCCGGGGGCCCTATCATCATAGTGGGGGGTCCAAGTATCTCTAGCAGATGGACGGCCACCCACCGCGGGGTCTTCGTTAAGGCCCTGTAGTTCGGTCGAGACACGGGACCCTTTACCACGGCACGCGACACGATCCTTTTTCGTCGTTGCGCCGAGACATTGTCTTGATGGTGAGCTAGTGTACGTAAAGTCTCGAACTCTAACGGCGGAGTGACTGTGCCTATTTTAGAATTCATGATATAAATCAGTAATACATCCCAGACAGTACTCCTCAAAATGTAGCAGCGCATCGGCCACGCTTGTTTATATCACCCTCGCAGTCGCCATTAGACTTTTCAAAGATGGCGTTTGAGCTTGTGAATGTATCTGTAGACAGCACGAAGCATGCTTATCTTGGCGGCCGGTTACGGGGGCTGCTTTCCAACATGACAAGTCTCGACCTCGACCCTGCGGCTACGGCGCCAATACCAACCAACACATGCACCCCTTCACAATCACATGCAATGGTGCTTTGCACAGGCGAACGACTCGCTCGCCAAGTGCTTTCAGGCCAACGTATGATGAATGATATGGAGGAGTAATCTTCGCTGAAACTCGTCCAAACTTATATAGCACCACAGCAGTTCAGCATTTTGCAAGAGACGGTCAAAACATGAAAGTCATTGCGAAAAAATAGGAAGGCATCTAAATATTGAAGCTAACCGCGGGAAGAAGTATGTACAGGTGGGGCAATCTCGCAATCCTGGTGGCACTCATGCACACAGCCTGCAGGCCTGAGAAATGACGTTCGCTGCTGTCGCCGCAACCTCCAGTATCGTCTCGTCCAACATGCATGCGCACTGCATCAAATCTCTCTCGCTATCTGTGATGCCGTGTCACCATCGAAACCAACTCTGAACGGTCACCGCTGAGGCACCTCAATATTTTTTCTATGTTATTTGTCTAGAGATTAGCTGGCCGCTCTCATCCTGACTCTCTATCGCTAGCGTTCTTTGCAAGGAAGACGCGCGCGCAGCGGGGAACGCGATTTCGACAGACGAGGGCACAAGAAACGAGATCCCCCAAACGCGGCGCATCACCACCGCGTTCAAAACCAGTCAGACCGCTTTGGCCTGTTCCGCGCGGCAGTCTGTGGTCCTCGCGCCTTGCTCGATGTTTTTGCTACGGGCAGATATATCGTGGTGGACAGTATGGATCATCAGAATGGCGGCAGGAAGCATAACAAGCTTGGGCTTGTGTCCGGAGTCTACGTCCCGGTGTGCCTGAACATCCTCAGCATCCTTCTCTTCTTGCGATTCGGGTTGATCCTTGGCCAAATTGGTCTTGTGGGCATGCTAGGTGAGTATCCTCCCTGCGTACGGCGCTCCGACTTTGCTGATCGAGAGTCCAGGCCTCTTGGTGTCTTCTTACTTGATCGACGTTGTTACGACTCTCTCGCTATCAGCTGTGAGCTCGAACGGAGAGGTGAAATCCGGCGGCACCTACTACCTGATTTCTCGGTCGCTGGGTCCCGAATTTGGAGGCTCGATCGGCCTTCTCTTTTACCTGGCCCAAGTGCTGAACACGGCCATGAATGTTGTTGGTCTGATCACCGTTCTCAAGTCGAATTTCGAGCAGACACTGCCGCAGGACTACTGGTGGACATATCTCCTCCAGACATGTGCGCTGATCGCGGTGACCACCTTGTCTCTTGCTGGGAGCAGCATGTTTTCCAAGGCCAGCAATGCTCTGCTTCTCATCCTCAGTGTCGCCATCTTAAGCATCCCTGTTACTGCAATCTTTAGGGAACCTTTCGAAGACCCTGGACTAGATGTCAAATTTACAGGAATGAGCCTGGCTACATTTGAATCAAACCTCTGGCCTCATACCGGAGGGAAACACTATGGTGGGGCTAAGGTGTTTCGGGACCTCTTTGGTATTCTGTTTCCTGCAACCTCTGGTATTTATTCAATCTGTGCCGACTCTGCTACATGTCAAAGAACTGCAATGCTGACAGCGTGTCAGGTATCTTCGCCGGCGCCTCCATGTCGGGAGACCTGAAATCGCCCAGCAAATCCATCCCGGCGGGTACTCTCTGGGCAATCATGACCACCTTCACTGCCTACTTAGTGGTCATCCTGTCACTAGCAGCAAGCACATCCCACGGCTCTTTGCTCCGGAACCCGGACATTCTCCAAGACACCAGTCTCTACCCGCCAACCATACTCGCCGGTGAACTGGCGGTGACGTTTTTCTCGGCGTTGATGGGCGTCCTAGGCGCAGCAAAACTGATGCAAGCACTTGCTCGAGACAAGCTCTTTCCAGGGTCTTCTCTGTTCGGCAAAGGCCTGAAGAAGAGCGACGAACCATTTGCCGCGGTCTTGTTGACGTACCTGATTGCCCAACTGGCTCTTCTTGCAAATTTGGACCAGCTTGCCTCGCTGATCGCGATCTTCTACATGGTAAGTTCAGGAGTGTCTGTGGCGGGCTATGTATGCCCTCCTGCCATATGTGTTTCCTGAAAGACCGGACAAACTGCATGGGAGATTTCCCTGGTGTATACTCCATAGGACGAGGCTGATTCGGACAAGCGTCCGCGGGCAATGTTCTACGGTACAGGACTGTGCTTGATGTACCACAGTGCGGTGAGCATTGCGTGTGCCGATTTTCCAATTGCATTTTCATTCCGTCTGGCGAGCTCTTTCAAGCAATACGACTGGTCAAGAGAAACGCGGTACATGGTTGGTGCCAGTAGCATGGGGCATGTGCAATATCTACCAAGCTGTGAACATTTATACAAGTCGATTCAGGACTCTCTTTGTGGTATCACAGCTAACAAGATGCAGCTGACGTTCTTCACTATGAACCTCGCATGCTTTCTCCTCAGGATTGGCTCCGCGCCTAACTTCAGACCTGGATTCAAGTTCTTCTCCTGGTGGAGCGCCTTCGCCGGCGCAATCTTGTCAGCCGCTGCCATGTTCTTCATCGACGAGACCTCTGCCGCTACCGCTGTCTGTCTACTGATTTTCCTCTTCCTCCTGCTCCACTACCTAGCTCCGCCGAAACACTGGGGGGACATCAGCCAGGGCTTGATCTACCACCAAGTCCGCAAGTACCTTCTTCGGATGAAGCCAGAGCATATCAAGTTCTGGAGGCCACAGATCATCTTGCTGGTGAACGACCCGCGCCATCAGACCCGCCTTATCCAGTTCTGCAACTCGATGAAGAAAGGAGCGCTGTACATCTTGGGCCACGTCATAGTGACCTCGGATTTTAGCACAGGAGTTCAAGAGGCCAAGTCGCAGCAACAAGCCTGGGCCAAGTACATTTCGGAGTTTTCAAAAATCAAGGCATTTGTGCAATTGAACATGAGTCCCTCCATCACCTGGGGGGTCAGAAACCTCATTCTGTCCGCAGGACTAGGCGGTATGCGGCCCAATGTTGTCGTGCTTGGCTTCTACAATATCGAAGAGCTTCGTCAAGCAAATCCGCGTCTATCAGTCCCAACACCTCTCCGTTCTCCTGCATTCAGTCGTGCATCATCCTTCTACGAGGGCAAGGCCCCGAGGCGCCGGCGCGGAGATACATCAGCACGCCTGCTGGAGGGACACCTCCCCACTGATACCATTCGCACGGAGGGATTGATGAGTGCAAGTGATTATCTCACCATCCTTGAGGATCTGGCCTTGAGATTCAGGATGAATGTGGCTATCGGAAAGGGCTTTCACATCCTGGAGACACCTCGCCATGACGGCACGAATCGAAAGAAGTTTGTCGACCTTTGGCCTGTGCAAATGTCTGCTGAGTTACAAGCAGATGGCAGGAGCGTACTGACAACAAACTTTGACACTTGTATGATGAAAATCAATGCACTGCTTGGTCCATTATTCGGAACACTTTCGCTGACTCACGGCCAGATACACTCATCTTGCAGCTGGGTTGCATTTTGCACTCCGTGCAAGCGTGGAACAAAGTTTATCGACTCCGCGTTCTGGTGTTTGTCGAGTACGAGGAAGAAGTCGAATCAGAGAGAGGAAGAGTAAAAGCACTGCTCGAGAAGCTCAGGATCGAGGCCGACGTCCTGGTCTTCCACTTGGCCAGTGGCGACCTCGCAACGTACCAGGCCATCGTCTCCGGTGAGACTGTAGACCCCACTACGGAGGCTATGGTCAACGACTGTCTGAGCAACGAGGAATGGTGGGACGAGTTGCAGATCCTGAGAGGCCGCCCGAAGTCGATGAGTGCGTCGCAGGAGCTCGACTCGCTTGCTAACATCGTAGAATCAACCGCTGGGAGGCCGGGAATATTCAACCCGCACAATGACATTGAGGCTTACGGCAGACGTCACAGTTTGGCAAGAATGACCGAACTCCCCAAGAAGCCGACCGTGTCTACCCTGGCAAGGCTGGGAGTCAACATGGGCATTCACACAGCAAACCTACTCCCCAACGTGTTTGACAGCAGCTCCGAGGACCAAAGCGGCTCTACGAGCGAGACCGACACCGACACATCTGATGCTGAGGGGAACGTTGACTTCAACGATGATGCGAGCGCAGCTAGCGAGGGTGACCTGGATCATCTCGAGCCTGTCCGTCGACCGCTGCTCTCTTCGCCAGGCCGGCGAAAAAGCTATAACGAGGCTCATCCTAGTCATATTCGGGAACCTCTAGTGCGCAGAAAGCAAGTCGAGGTCGATAGACTTTCGGACTCGGCAGGAATCACAGCAGCCACTTCGTACGGGACGTTGCCTTCAGTACTACTACCTGATGCCAGCCACGAGGCAGGGGCGTCAGGAACTGCTTCCTCACATGGCCCGTACCGCCCAAATCTAGCCGCAGTCTCGAGTGCTCTTCTCGATCTTGAGAGGCCCGCTACTCCTCGACGAGGACTGAGTCGAAATGCGTCACGAGACCAAGTACTGCACACACCGAAGCCACTCAGACCGGCGTTCTCTAGGCAGGGTAGTCAGGCCGTCAGGTTTTCCAGTCAAGTCCTCCCACATACCGAAATCACGGAGCCGGAAGGCGAATCGGGCCCGGTGCTTGGCTTCGCGGAAGATGACCCGCCTCCAGAGGGCCCCGGAGTGTCCAGGACAACATCGCAGGTCCGATTCGCGAGTCGCGCTATGTCCGAGTCCAAGGCCAGGGATGAAGAACACGCCGGGCCCACGGTGTCGTTTGCGCTGGGGCCGGAGAGTACGTCGCAGACGATGCCACCATCTCCTGGACATGGCCCAGCCGATGTCTCTATCAATATTCCTGATCTTCTCTCGTCGTACAAGCTGAATGACGTCGACGAAGAGAACGAGAGCGGGCTAGGAAATGAGAACGCTGGGCTGCCGCTGTCATTCAACGATCTGCCCAGTCGAGCGCAATATTTGATACTCAACGAGTTGCTCCATCAGAATAGTAAGGACTCGGCGGTCTTGTTCACAACGCTGCCCATACCTGCGGAAGGCACTTGCAGGAGTGAGGAAGCCAGCGTGCAGTATTTGTCGGACATTGAGGTCTTGTGTAACGACCTGCCACCCGTGTTACTGGTTCTGAGTAACAATATGACGTGAGTACCAGATCCTCTGTGTAGACGATAACCGCTAACTTGCATCCAGGGTCACCGTCAGTCTGTAGAGGGAGGCGAGCGGCGTGGCCAGGCTTGTTGCTTCACTGCATTGCGCAATCAGATGCATTTTGGGCCCCACTGGCGATTGTACCGAACAGCATGGCAGGCGTGGTGTATTCTGCAAGGCGTCACGGGGAATCAGATATAATAGCTTTGTTATTATTAATATCAGGTCGGTTCCGCGGGCGTGTGTCTTTCGTGTCAATGTCTCACGCCACCGAAGGGAGGCAACTCCGCAATTTCAAACTTGTCATGCACTAGGGATTGATTCTTTGTCATTGGTTCTATTTATTCCAACTCTGAGTGAAGAGTGTTTGCAAAGACTCAACGTCCGTCATGAAGGACAAAGCCAGAGTGACGCAAGTGAGTCCAAGGGACTCGGAGACCCGGACTCGATGAGGTGCGGTGCCTTCTTTGTTGCCAGCACCGCGAGTTGAGCCCCCAATCCCGTAGATCTGGACATCAACCTGTATTTTTCCGAGTCTCACTCGCGGAGGCACACGTCACATCATCCAACATTCCAGTAAATACGTGCATGTCCACGTCTAATTGCGCTCTGCCCACCATGAACGCACACCATCTCCACAAGGACTCCACCAACTCAAACCGCAGCAGCGTCAGCAAGACCTCGAATGGCAGTGCCGTCAGCGGCAGCGGCGGCAAGGCAAGGTTCCTGTCGAGAATCCACAAGCTCGTCCGGCCGCCGGACAACGGCGGCGTCTTCGGCCACAGGTCTCAGTCGTCGCCCCGGAGCGCCGTGTCGTCGGCGCCGAGCCCCGCGGACCCCTTCAAGATCGTACACGAGCCCGACAGGGAGCCGCTGTACTCGCCCTCGCGGCCGACCGATCCGCGGACCGAGAGCCAGTGCGAGGAGGCGCTGGAGGAGATGTTTGCCCGGGCGAGGGGGGAGACGAGGGCGGAGAGCGCCGCAGGCAAGGAGAAGGAGACGAGAAAGAGGAGCATGACGCTTCCCAGCCGTGCGCTGGGTCCCGCCCTCGAGGATTCCGACACTGAGGCGTCGAGGGAACCGTCGCTGGCCTGGCCACTGCCTCCTCAAAACGAGGCCGGTCCTCCTCGCCCCCGGTCACACAGGCGCCCGCCGCCTATCCCCCCTCCCAAGGACGGCATCATCCCTCCTCGGTCCGTGCCGACCAATCTACAGATCCTGCCGCCTCTGCGGACGGCGGGGCCGCGCCTCGAGACGATCCCGGCGAGTCCCCGGACGCCGGCGACCATACGGTCCATGCCGACGCCCACGGGGTCTCGCTTCCCGCTGACGCCCGGCACGCCAAGGTCAACCGACAGAGACGGCGTCCAGCGGGTCATCAGCGGCGAGTCCGCGCGTGCACCACAGCCGCTGTCGCAGAGGGCGCTGATCTCGACAGAACCCAAGACCCCAGTGAGAGCCAAGCAGCAGGGGGCGGCGGGTCTGCCTGGTCCGCTGAGTCCGCTCCGGTCCTCGCCCGTGTCGGCGGGTTTTCCGAATAGTCGAGCAGAGTTTCAGAGCATCGCCGGGACGATGAAGCCGGTCAAGAAGACGCCGACTTGGCCGAAAAGTAGAACAGACTCGGACGAGAGACAGTCGAGGCAGCATGCAGAGTTCAGCAGCGGGAGGGCTGATGATAGAGGGAGCACCTCTAGTGGCGAATCGAGAATCACGTCCGCGATGCTTTTGGCGAGAAGGCGCGGCGACAAGAAAAGAGCCAGGAAGAGTGGAAACAACAGTGTTCCACCGTCAAGGGCACCTCCGAAGGAGACGAAGTGTTACATGTGCTCAGAGCCCTGCAGAGACGGAGCCGGGCTCTGTGCCAAATGCCAGGCGTGGTGCCACCCACAAGACTCAGACTTCGAAGACGAAGATTCCGATTACGAAGACATCAAGGTCAGGACACCGAGCCTCACAACGCCACCGACGTTCTCCCCACGCAAGACGAAACCCCTCTCGATCCCCATGGACCCCACGCAGAGGGCCCATCGCAGCAATAATATGGCTTCATCGCCGACCAGGGCAGTCACATCATCGTCACCCTCCAAGGCCACGCCCTCGCCTCCGATGGGCTCGTCCCCGCGCATGCCCGAGACACCGCGAAGCGGCGCCTGGTCGGCCACGTCCACGCCGCCGATGTTGCAGCAGGACGGCTTCGACTCGTCGTCCGCCCTCAGCGCCTCGCCGTCGCCGCGCATGGCGCAGCAGCTCAAGGTGTTCCCCTCGCCGCCCCTGCGGACGGTGGCCATCTCGTCGCCGGCGCGGGGCGAGCCGAGCTCGGCGCTGTATCACCTCGAGCGGAGCATGCTGAACGAGGGCGGGCTGGGAGGTGGGCACGAGGTCATCCGTGTCGGGAGCGTACACTCGGGCGAGGGGCAGGTCATCCATCAAGACGATGACGACGATGAGAACGGCGACACCATGAAGATGCTGGCGGACGAGAGCGAGGGGAGTGGCGGGGAGGGGCGGGTATGGGAGAAGAGGCCTGGGGCGGGTGGGAGTTATGGCGATTGGTTCAGCTACTACGCCGAGAAGGAGGGGAAGAAGGCTGCCAGGTATGTCATGGTCTGGAGCTTTGGTACCTTCTCCCGAGCGTGAGCTAATAATTTGTCTTGCAGTCTTCAACGGAGGCCATCAGCCGGCTCGAGCATGTATTCTCGAGTCAACTCCATTTTCGATATGTATACCGACCTCGCGGACGAGGATGAGAACAAGGATGAGAACGCCGGCATGATTTGATGGGCTCCGTCCTCGAGGGGGAGGGGGGGCTCAATATATTCCATCATAAAAGGGTCGTGACGAAGCGATGGCCATCGATATCATCCTTGAGGATTCGTGTCAGGTGCAATGTGTGGGGTAATGTTGGCAGGCGGTTGAGCGAGAAAAGAAGTCGAAGCGATGTCGCCCGTGCGACCCCGTGCGACGCCCTCATTTGGGATGACCTCGCTTGAAACCAGCTTCCAAGTCAGCAAACCCCGGTCCCTTGAAAGCAATCATGGTTACCTGATGATATCATGGATTATGTTGGACTTTGTGAGATTACTTACACCGGTCGCCTGTTGGGCAGCAGATGTCCTGGACAGATAGAGGCGACCGCGGTCTCGGGCACTCCCATGTAGTTGTCGCGGACCTGGGCATATATGCCGTCTATAGATTGGTCGAATGTAGTCATCTCTCGTCTATGTGTAGGACCGCCCGTCTGCAGGCAGGTTTCTATCGGTCTCTTGTCTTCATGCGATCTTGCTGACGACCAGCTCTCCCTTGTCCTCGCCGTCTAGCTCTAGCATGTCGCCGCCCTCGAGCTTCTTCTTCCACTTGGCACTCTCGTATCGTGCCAAGATCATGGTCATGCGCAAGACCTTCTGGTGGCTCGACTCATGCTCCGAGACTTCCTCTGGGACCGGTGTGAAGGTCCACCGGCCGAAGGCCCAATTCAGTATGAATCTGCTGTGGGGCTCCGGTGGTGTGGGAATGGACATGTCCTCATCCGACCCTTTGACTGTAGTGGATGTTGACAGCACGGCTTTGATCCGGTAGACTTCGTCCTTTGGTGCTGCCTTTAGTAACTTCTGAAGGTTGGCTGCGTTGACGGTTGAGCCCTTGGGCCCGCTGAGCTCGACGGACAGGACTTCGACTTCAGATTGGTGTCCCTTCTCATGATCGTGGTCGTGATCATGGTCATGGTCATGAGTGTGGCTATTGGAGCCTTCCCTCAAGGACTGCGCAAGACCACCATCGATGCCGAATATGATACCCATCGGTACCCGTCCCTTGTCGCTCTTGACCCACGCAGTATCCACCTCTAAGTCGCCCACGCGGTCGAGACAATCGTCGAACCTGCGCTCGTCGCAGTTCTCCCACCTTGCGAGGGTTAGACACACTCGACATGCCTAGAATATGAAAAGAAATACCTCCAGACGAGAAGGCAACACTCACTTGTTGAACACGATCAGATCCGTGTACTTGGCCTGCAGCCGGGCGGTGACGCTGGTGTCCTCGTAGCCCTGCCAGTTCTCCACATCGATGACGCTCACCACGCCGTCCAGCACGTAGGCGCCCGTCCTGCGCGCGACACGGTTGATCTCCATGGCCAGGGTGGCGGGGAAGGCCGAGCCCGAGGTCTCGACGACGATGCGGTCCGGGGTGACCTGGGCGCGCAGCTCCTCGAGGGCCTCGCTCAGCTGGCCGACCAGGTTGCAGCAGATGCAGCCGTTGAGCATCTCGCGCACGCCCGAGATGGCGTTGGACGAGGCCAGCTGCGAGTCGACGGCCAGGTCGCCGAACTCATTCTTGAGCAGGGCGAGCTTGTAGTCCGGGTTGGTGGCGCGGAGCTGCGGGATCAGGTTGAGGATGAGGGTCGTCTTGCCCGACCCGAGGAAGCCCGTGATGATGGTGATGGGTATGGGCGCCATCTTGATGTTGATTCTGTTCGTGGTGAGAACGACTGCGTGAGGGTTGAATTTTGTCGGGCGAAACACATGGAAATGTCGTTCGATGCTCGGCCCATGAAAATACCGCGATGACTTCAGACGCCCGTTGTCGGCTTCCGGATCGGCCAAGGGTTTTTAAGTTTACTTCCACGTGTAAGTAAGTGGCTGTTTCCACTTTTTCCGTAACATATGCCAAAGTTCCTACTGCGGTACCAACTTACTATCAATATGCCAAAGAAAGAATTGGCCGTTGGCCAACTTCACGATTCAGGTCCGAGGTTGTCAGCAGCCAGGCGATTAGGTAAGCCCCTCAGTGGTTGCCAAAGGACTCCAGGACCAGTTGACCCCTGTAAGGGGGGGGGGGCCTGGCAGCCCCCTGTCACCCTCTGAGTGCTCACTGTTCAGCGGTTGCAGGCTTACTGAACCATTCACATAGTACGATGAGAGTCTCGCTCTAACCTACTGTACTGCTCCGGCTAATATAACTCCGTCAGTTCTGAGCCTCTGGCTCGGTTCCGTTTCTGTACTTTTCAGCTGGGGGCGACCAGGACACTTTGAATCACTAGTTTTCACAGATGTTTATGGTATTTCCCGCTGTCCCGCTGGAGGCAAGAATACCTGATGACTAGCTTGCAGATCTCGGGTGTCACCATATGTAGCGATCCAGGCCGTGGACGTTCAGGTGAGCACCTCCACCCTGCCTTTTCTATTCGACACAAGCATGGCCACCTCGTCTGCATCATTACATATCATGACACTTATCTTGACCGACGTGTTGAGATCGTGTTCTTTGGGTGCCTCCTTCAATACCGCTAGAAGTTCTGAAGATGCAAAGTCGATGGTCTCCATTGGACCGATCTCCTGCCGCAAAATCTGTCCCTTTCTGCGCAGGTTCTTCTTGCTCCTCTGCAGTGTCACGAATGAATTGTGGACCATACAGGCAGCCACCAGGTCCGACCCATCAGGTGGTTCAGAGGTGTGTTGTGGAGTTAATCCTCCCGCGGGGGGGTATTTTTGAGATAGGCTTCTTCGACGGTCGTCGCTGACGCATCCGATGAAAAGCTTCCGTCCGGCGGAGACGATGCACTCGCTTTGATCCGGGAACGGGAGTACGATGATATGAACCTTCTGTCCAGGAAAGTTTCTCTAATCTCCAGTCATCGCTTTGCTCACCCAACTCACCTCCCCCCAGAAAAGAAAATAAGTGTGGGGGGAGGGGGGGGGGACATACCTTGAACGTCCTCTCACGTATTGGGTTTTGAAAGTCTTTGGAGAGATCATATGCGGCTAGAACACCGCGAAGATCTCTGTTCCCCCAGGCGTAGAGCATTGCACCGGCGTCATCGAACGCAATGTCGACAAACTTGGTGATCAACGAGTCATCTTTCGGCAAGGTCTTCGACAGCCATGGAGATAAATTTGGGTTTCTGACGAGACTCAGCGCTATTCTTCTTAGATGAGTGGGATCTTCACGGACCTGATGTCAAAAACGCTGACGACGTTAGCCTTGAGCACAGCGACGTAACCCCGCCGTGAGACGGCGATTCGTTTATTATATTCGAAATGAGCTGAGATGTCTGGAAATTCGAATATCGGTCGTTTGTCATCAGAACTGTTGAACTCGGTAGACACGTTATAGACCCTCAACTACCTTCGTTCAGCATCGAAACTTTGTACCGCGTCTAGGGAGTAATTCATGCTTACCGTCGGTCTGCTCTTGACCAGGCCCCACGCGGCAGCATATGGAGTTGCAACGCTGATGCCTTTCCATTGGATCTCTTTCGAGCGCAGAGGAATTTTGAATTGCTTTTGATCCACTCCTGAAGACTTCTTCCATATACTGAAATCGAAGACTTCAATGTCTTCTTCGGTCAGGTACACGAGCTTGTTCCCATCGACATCGTGATCCACTGGAGTAGAGCTGACCGATAGTGTCGTTACGTTATTGGAATGAAAGGGGCTGAGCTTTCCTTGTGTGTACAGTTGACTGCTTGACTTTGTAGATGAGACCGGAATCAACTGACTTGTCGCCACCGAAGAGTCGTTGGTCGCAGCCACAGAAAGGCCAGGCGTAGAAGCAATCGACATTCGTGGTGGATGTTGTCGAATGGGTATTGATCTTGCTGATTCATTGCTAGGCCTTCTCGAGGGTGGGAGCATGAACTGAAGGTGAGGCTCTCCGGGATCTGCTGAATGTGCGATGAGCTTTCGAATCCAATCCTTGGTGAGCGTCTTGGCCCGCGGCCTTTTGGCAGGGTCAACTTGGAGAATGCTTCGAACGCAGTTTGCCCAGCACTTCAGGCACGGATGATTCGGCGCAGCTGAGGTGGCGTCGTCATCGTCGAAGTGGTCCAACCATACCGCCACCTCGTGACGCAGTGTGCAAGGAACTGGACACGACGCGGGAGGTTTTGCCTCGGGCCGTGACGTGTAGAAGTTGTCGTTTTCACACATGTGTGCGTAGACATGAGTACGGAGTGTCCGCCTCTGTCGGAATTCTCTGACGAATTGGGCTCCTCCGTAGACGTAGGCCAGCACTTCTGCAAAGACCGTGCCGTAAGACCATATATCGATGGACCGTCCGCCGCGGTCATGTTGGTCAGGAATAGGATGCTCGACCTCTGGTGCCTGGTGTGTCGAGGCTTGTTGCTTGGACGTAGTGTGAATCGTCTTCTCCATTGCCTTGAAATGCAGATCTCCGACAGACTTGATCGTCAAGTCTCCCCTAGCCGGGTTCAGAGAATCATATCGCAGGACGGAAATTCCAAAGTCGCAAATCTTCCACTTGCCAACCATCCCACCCGGCGACCTGAAAATGAGTATATTCTCAGGCTTTAGATCCATATGGGCACAATAGACCTTGAAAGCGTTGCCTTTCGTAGGGAAGCCCTTGTGGAGGAATTTCAGGGCCTCAGCCAGCTGGGCACATTGTTCGAGTATGGCGGGGCCGAGTCCTTGATGTCTTTCCGCAACACGTGGGAATCTCTTGTCCATATCATAAATTTGCGTTCGAATATTGTCTTTCACGGAGACGCCATCACGAAGAAACTGGGAAAGGTCGCCGAAAGTGGCGTATGGCGAGATGATGCTGTAGATGACCTGGTCGTCTTGTCTCTGCTCTACAATCGCGTCATGAATGGCAATGCTTGGGTCTCTCGTCAGACTCTGCTTTAAGAACTCCATGTTCTTCACTTCGTCTATCACGCGCTGGCTGGCAGAAAACGACTTCACTACCACCAACGGTGGGGTTTGCTAAGATACATTAGTATCAAACTACGACTTCTTTCAAAGTCTCGCTCAACCCACTGGCTTCCATGTCGTATCATCCTTCCTGTGGATAGCATATTCCTGAGGAATCTGATACAACTTCACGTGGTATTAGCGAAGAGGCTCGGAAGAATCAAAATGTGATAGATGTCGTTCACTCACTCGGACTGTTCCGAGTCCTGGCTGCCCCGGTGTAGAGTCACCATATCCACCATGGATGGGGATGTTTTTGCTGAC
Organism: Dendrostoma leiphaemia; assembly: GCA_026120015.1. Taxonomy (NCBI): domain Eukaryota; kingdom Fungi; phylum Ascomycota; class Sordariomycetes; order Diaporthales; family Erythrogloeaceae; genus Dendrostoma; species Dendrostoma leiphaemia. Next base: position 65,738 of record JALRMF010000023.1, read on the forward strand.
GTTAGTTGGAATCTCGAAAGGCAAGGGACGAGACCAGTCGACTTTTTGGATCTCCCATCCGTCGGCCTCGAACATAACAGTAGCTGGTCTGAACATATACTGCTCTTTCCAACGGTCTGCTCTTGTCGCAGTGAAGCCTAATGCAATGAGTTCTTCTTTGCTTCTTGGCTCATCCTCATCCGTGAACTTGGGCGAGGTGCGGTCACCCTCATTGTGCTGGAATAATCGATCCTCACACGACGAGATCCACGACGGTTGAATGTCGACGAGAATGAGGAAAGATATGAAAAGAAGCAACTTCTGCCGCAGTACGTCCTGTTGGGTTTGATTCAGGTGGTGGAAAACAATCTTGATAGCGTCATTGTCCCACACGCGTTCGAGTTCTGATCGACCGAAGAAGGCCTTTTCTGACACTGAATCTGGACCGACCGAGTGACGCTTGGCTTTCACTAATCGAGGAGAGAGCACTGTGCTGAGATATTCCTCTCTGTATGTTTCCAAATCTCTGTTGCCGATGCTGGGCTTGGAACCCGGCATTTTCTCTGGTCTGCTGGCGTGTGACCATTCTTTCGAGTCGAGACGTTTCGGAGGGGGAGGGACAGGTCTTGGTGATTACTCCACGTCGAGCCTGTCAGATCTTATTTATGTATGACCACAGGAGGCGTGCATGTATCTGGGTACCTTAGGTGTATACGGCATGGCTCGGCACCCTCTCTCTTTCGTGATAAGCCGGTATTTACACATCCTACTAACCGAAAAGAGACCATAAATATGCAGGATGTCTGCCATGGCGCGGGTGCAGGCCCCGGTTGAGCGACCGTACCTCGAAACTCTTTCCCCCGCCCTCTGATCTTATTCATGGATGCGTGATAGGTCATAATGGGTGGCCGTCAAATAATGGAGAGACATGGAGACACTTCGCACATGAGAGCATTTTATGCGTACACTGGTTTTGTAACAAATTGGGCAATTGACTTCTGCAGATTCGTACTATGATCTGAAGAGCAATTCCGGCACTTCCAAAACCTCTGCCTCCCTTGACCTCTGCTCTCTTCTTCATCTGACGTCCTCTAATATTCGCCTGCTTGGTTTATTGATCCCATTTCAGCAACGGGCTGGCCTCCTTCCTGCTCATTTGCGGTGCTGGCGTATGTGAGCGATGCTATCTCAATTTCTTCTCTCCTTCTGACGCCTCCGAGAGCAGACCGGAGGAGGTCGTCAAGACATTCCTGAAGTGTGGAATGATTACTATCAAGACGAACGTAGAGTCTCTTCCAACCGGTTGCACATTTCAACAGGACCCAAAACAAGACCAAAACGGCTTCCTGGGCCTTTTTGTCAGCGACTACCTAGGTAGACATACATCACAGACAATGAATATCACTTACGAGAAAGTATACCCCCACAGCCCATGCGGTCGATACTTTGGCTTTGTTTCTCCACCAGACGGAGCTTGACGCAATGATCAGGAGAATGCATCCTGCAAAGCCTACGGCAGCAGCCAAAGGCTGTGGAACAACGTAATGCACGTGTCGTCGATACTCGCGGCCGAATCTCGCTAGACAAAATCGCTTGTGATCTTCGTCGAGATCGTCTGCGCATTTCCAAGCCCTTTGGCACCGTAAGCATATCTATCGCTTGATCAGAGCCAGTTGAGAATTGCAGACTTACCAGTACCACATGCGAAGGAATGCAAGGCACAAAGCCGCCCACACTACAATGTATGCCATACTTGACGTTACAAAAAGGAATTGCTGTATCTGATCGATGACCCATCGGTGAGCACTCCGAAGTACCAATCGGAGGGATCTCTTGGACTTACATCAGCCAACACTATCCAATGCTCATTTTCTCGAAAGCCGAGCCACGGGACCCAGCAGAATATCAAATATGACAGCCCCACAGCATACATAGGGACCCCAGACTTTGGGTCGACTGACCCAAGTATCCGCATAGTGCTGCGTATATAGGTATTGCCTTGATTTTCCAGTTCAGGACACGTAACCAGTCCGTACAATGTACGACTTGCCATGTAAAGGGATGTGTTTCCGCATGACACAATGCTATACAGGAGGCAGCCGTTCACGAAACTCGCCAGACTTGGCTGGTAAAATTTTGTTGGGCCACTCTGGGGCTGGGCATCGCCAGAAGTGTTGTTGCAGAAAGGCACGAAGATGGCCATGGAAGTGTTTCCGCAGGCACTGTTTCCAAAGTCGATGTTCGGAGTGTTCGAATCGAAGATGGTGGCAACCGGGATGTACTTCCACGGAACGGTGAGGGCGATGGCGAGACCGTATATCAGATAGAGCAGGAACACGATCCAGTGTACCGAGCTGGACGCCCATGCAATGTCTCTCAGACGTTGCATATCCACATGATCGCTGCGCGAATGAAGACTCGGCCCTGTATTCGATATCCGACTACGAGAAAAGAGACGTCGTAAGTGGAGCTTGGAACCCTTGCGTCGTGACCGAGCATCAACGTCTGGCTCTTGTTGCTCGTCAGTGGAGTCTTGCTGAAGGATGGGCCGTGCTTCAAAGGCTGCCATGGCTGTGCTTTCGATACCGCCAAAGCTCCATGCTACTAGGGGCAGCGCCATGCTGAAAATTCGGTGGATTGTCAGCGGGCGTTGAATAAAGTGCGTACAGCCGACGAAGGATAGGATGAGCAGAATATGACATGAGGAGGTTGACAGGAGGGAGCTTGACAGAGGGAGATTATACCAGATTGCAACACCGACGCTGTCGGTGTACCCTTCGTTGTGAGTGATGCCGACGTTGATCGCTAAAGGCTAGGTGATCAGACGCTTGGAGGGAACGAAGGTATATTGTTCCGAGTGTACCTACGTCCTTGGCTTTTCCCATCCTGATCTTGAGGTCAAAGTCAGACACGGTACTAGACATCATGGAAAATGAAGGACGGACCGTAATCAGCAACGTGGTAGATGGCAATCGTCAGGGTAACCATCAGGAGGACTTTGAGCACTCCTCCTACGGTCTCGATCCAACCAAAGACCTGAAGCGGCGTGAGAATCTCATGATGGGTCTGTGGACGGACAGGATTATAGCTACTTTGACATGACGAGTATTAATGGCGACCAGGACGAGGGGCGTTACCACGTAGGAAATGATAGAAGACAACGTGGCCGATGTATCCCAATATTGGATAATAGTCGCAGCCGTCAGCATTTCAGTTGCGAAGACAGAAGTCCATGCATACCTGGAGGTCTCGATATTAGCACGAGGAGAGGGAACAAGTCGCCATAACCTGTAGGTAATTTACCAATATGCGAAACCGATGACCCAAGCCAGTTCGCGGTCGACGAATGCTGATACATATTCAAAGATCGCATTGGGTGCTGGAAACAGTTGAACCAAATGGCTCACTGTTTCGCTAACACCAATGGTAATGATGCCGAGCACGACAAGGGCAAGTAATAGTCCACCTGGCCCGGCAAGCTGAAGAGCGTCTGCGTCCGTGACGAAGACACCTGTCCCTATCAGTCCACTCAGCACAATGAACTGAGTTTTGGTCAGTACATATAAGTAGTCAAATCGGTCTCCATGAGTCGTAGCGGTTCGCCTCGAGTCTTGTTCATACCAGGATCTGGAGGCTGGTTAATTCTTGCCTGTGAACAGTTAGAGTCAAGAAGACCGCGTGTCTCATGTGAGGGACCACGTGACGCAAGTGTCTTACCGCAGTTGAGGCCTGTCCAAGTCGTCTTCAGCATCCGCCATCTTCACGGAGTGATCTCGAGATAAGGAAGAACCTATGAAGTGTGGTTTGTCTAATGGTGTCCCTGTTCATAATGGCACGCTAGAGGAGGGTCGATGGGGTATCTATATGCGCGAATTAAGGTATAAAAGAACAGACCTGTTACTTGATCTAAGCTACATCAAGAAATTGTCTCGAGCCACCATGTCTATTGAGTGGTGCATGTAGACTTTTATTCCCAGGTGTATTTAACGGCTTGGCATCATGTACCCCGTACAAGGCAACCTTTCCGAAGTCCTGGGTGCGATACCGAGAAGCAGACGGGAACAGGCTGCGATGCGCAGGAGATGGCTTAGCTCCGGATCCAACAGAAGCCATTGGGCATCAGAAGTGCAATAGCTCAAGGATGAGCTGAACGCTCACTCTGCCTGCCTGCGAAACACGTCAGCGCTTGTGTCCCTGTTCACCGGCTGCACTTCCTCACTTCTTCTCCTTCTTCCTTCTCACCTCGGCCTGCTGGGGCGCAGGCCACTCTAGTTGTATGTGCCTTGGACGAATGGGTTGCATACATGACGTTCGTGATAAGCACCTGCATGATCCGCGTGAGGAGTGGGGCAGTAAATTCTGGGCAAGCCCCACGTCCTGGGAATGTGGCGTAGATATGGGCAGAAACCAGACACATGAGCAGTGTTTTGGGGGCTGGAGCCTCACTGTTTACCCTTGTGGCTAGACCGTCAGACCCTGACGTGTTCTGGATGATAGCTCGATGTTTGTTCCCAGATTTTGAAGACTTAAAGCATGAATCAGGCTCCAGGCTGCGATCCAGATGCCTGTTCGCCGACGTCCAGGGTGAGTCCACGAGGTATGAATACCGACTTCTTCCTGATGTTTCCCCAAGCCTTGTCTCCATGTTTCGAACTATTCAGTAGCTACTCCTGATGATAATTGTGACTGCCGCGAACACAAGACAACATGGAAAAAGTCGTCGTGCCCCCAAAGTACAGCCGTTATATCGTCACGATTTCGGATTTGACAAGTTACTTACAGGAGACATATCCTCAAGTCTATGATTTCAATATTCGGGTAGATCATCCTCTTCTTGTCCAGTGCCCTGATACGTACTTGGGAAACTGACGTGGCTACCTGCAGCACATAAGCAACCAGTGGTGTTTCGATTGTCCTGAAAATCTTACAAGGGTGAGCGGTGACCTACCACCTGAATCACTTGCGTGCTTGAACAAAGTGCTGACTGCGTCCACGAGCAGACCCAACTCAGGTATGGATTCTTTCTCCACGCGAGAAGGGCATATGATCTGATATAGACTGGTCAGGGACATGGCCAAAATCATCAAGGATCGCAAAAACGCGGAGGCGTCCGCTTGAGAACACGACCGGGTGCCACGATGCCTGGATTCGATAAATAACCAGCTGCAAACTTCAGATAGTTAAGCCACTACGTGCGGGGTAGGTCAAATTCCAACGTAGGAATGAGATTCAGGCTCTGATGCACCACCCATTGATGCTGGTACAGGAGGCAGCGCAAGGCTTTCGTGGCTGTCTGAGGCTCACTATGGCTAACCCTTTTTCGGTTATCTCGCATCCGGTGGGCGCTTACTGAGAATGCAGGTGAAGAATGAATGTCCAAGTTGCAGAAATCACATGCCCTGGGATCGTATTCGCGTCGACACACAGTTAGATACTTGTACAGGGTGGCAATTGATCTAATTCGTGCAATTCCACTTTATTTGCACTGGGCATATTTGCACCCCGTGTCCGCCACTTGTTCCAGGCCAAAATCTTACATGCATATGAGGTTTCTGCTGCGGCATACACAGTCACCCAAGGCTCTTCTGAGGCTGAAATTACAGGAGGGTAGCATGTAGTCAGGGCCTTGTACTAGGATTAATCCCCAATTTATATTTGTAGGCCCATGCCGTAGTACATTTCCGCCGACGACGGGTCTCTTTCGGAGCCGAGAAACTTCGAACCCGTCTACTAGCATCAGAGCCGCAGGCACCTTGCGCACTGTGAATATGATTACAGAGCGTCTTATCGATGAATTGCTGAGGGAACAGCAGATACAGCATGAAGATGTGTTCGGGTGTGAGGGCGGTGACTTCGAGGTCTCTGATTTGAGGAACAGTAAGTCACAGACGGTGTCGCAGTTATCCATGGATCCTACTACAGTATATGAGCCTCGAGCTGAGAGCAAACATTTCAGGTACTCTTCACGTGACAAAAGTCAGAGATGAGGAAGCTTTCGCGGAATTTATGTGCAACACGGAACTCAAGGGAACACGAATTATGTGCGTGGTCAAATTCGCTCGGTGTTTCACTGCGTGTACGAGTGCTGACTCTCCTTGGGAGCATCAAAGTTCACTCGCCGCCGACAGCACCATATCCCCTCTGAACATAAGTTCCTCGTGGGTAGCCAAACTTTTGCAGGCGTACCGTGTACGAGATGAGTTCCTGGATATATTGTTGGCTTTCGGAGACGAGCCACAGCACTCTGAGGCGTGCAACGGAAACAACACTCTCTACAGATCAGGAGATGAAGCCTGTGAGTGCTCGCCGATCGATACATACATTGAAACATCGCAGCTGGACGGAACTGACTGTCTTTGAGTCGAGCTGATGTACAAACTAAACTATGTGGAGCCCAATCAGCGCGGGGGTAGTAACCCTTGGTCAACCAGACATATTGGAGTGTATCACCACCATGAACCTAACTCTGATCTTTTCATACTGGTTCACTGCAGCAAAGAGAGTATACTCTACGGCAAGCTGGTATCGCCTGGTGTGGGAACACACGCACTGTCTGGTTCACTGAATAGCGTTTATGACCTACCCAGCAGTCTCCACCATTGGATCCTCCGATGTTATACCCAATATTGGAAGCCATACCTGCGGTGCATGGGGGAGCAGTTCTCTCAAATTGCAAGTATCCCAACGTCTGCCTTGTCGCTGAAAAGCCGTTCGAGGTTGGATTCTAATGATTGTTCATGCGCAAACAGAACGATCATGCTATGGTTGCAAGTACCTCTGATCTCGGGCCCAATGCTTTTGAACAACTGCGGCACCTACGCAGGATCCGAGATTCCATAGATCTAGCATCTGGTTACTGCATGGGCAACCTTGGAGTAATGAAAACTCTTCGCCCGCGCATGGCAACGTCGTTAGGTGATGCGGAACTCGTCGCAGTACGGAGTCATGTGCAGAGTCTGAAGATACTGAAGGACCGCGTCGACAACACTATCCAGCAGGTGCGTCTCATCCCGCCCCGCCTTGAGTTGCCCAGAGATGATGCCATCCCCTCTCAAAGCTTTTATTCTTGAGAGTGTAACTGATATGATCCAGATCAATCTCACTTTGAATATTCGTAACCAGGAGCAGACGGGTAGATTGAACATCGAGATGAGAGAACTTACGGAAGAAACAGGTAGAGTAACCAGGAAACTGACGGTCATTACCGAGAGCTCGGCAAACAAGGGCGAGGTGGTTCGCCTTGTCACGATTGTGTCCGCAATTTATTTGCCGGGTAGCTTTGTAACGGTGAGACACTCTACTCGAAAGAAACAATGTTGAGGCATTTTTCTCACTTCTCATTTAGTCCATATTTGGCATGAACTTCTTCCAATTTGGCGACCAAAGCGGCATCAAGATGTCTGGAGGAATCTGGATCTTCATATGTGTTTGGGTTGGCCTCACGATGGCGACTGGTGCAATTCTTGCCTATGCATACGGACGTGGTCCTCATCGGAAGAAGATTTTTGGGAGAAAGACAAAGAGGGGCGAAGTTCTTGAAATGGAAGATTCTCAGACTACACCAAGTGTAGTCTAAAATTTAAACGAAGAGAATGGATGCTTCCAGGGCCGATTTTGGATGTCTCAGAGCAAGTGGGCTGAATTATCACTACCTAGGTAGCGTTGCAAACCTTCCACAGCTACCACAAGCCCAAATTACCCAACGATGTAATCAATTGACTGAATACTTAAGTATCTAGGTAGTTGAAGGTTTGAAGCGAGAACTCTTAGAGTGGTAAAGCTGTAATGATGGCAACTGTAACAATTTGGAGGGGGGGGGCTCTTTTGATCGGTTGCAGCCATCGCAGGGCTGGGACATCCAAAATCAGCCCTGGGAATATCCGTTCTCTAAACGAATTGAGATCGCACCATCCTAAAGTCCTGCAAAGTCACCCCCGAGGACAAGGCGTATGTGCCAAGCTGTATTCTAGTCATTCTAAGACCACACCTAAATCCTGATTACATCGACTACACTTGCACATGAGTCCTCGGTCCTAGCCGGTGAATGGGAAGAGTTCAGGTCGTCTACCTCAAGAGTAACAAGCAAGCAGGTAGCCACGAAGTTTGTGCAACACTTGTTTGCAGACTTGAAGTTTCCCAGGTTCGACAAGCAGCAGCAACAACAATAGCATCATACTAGTCCGGTCATTGCTTGGTCTTCCAAGGACGGGAGCTCATAGATCACCTTTGCTCGTCAGAAGTATTCAGTAATCAAAGTACGTCTCTTGTGACATGACATTTCGCCATTCTCGTCCGATAGCCTGGGAGATTACGGCTCAGCCGATGCTCTTCCGGAGAGCTTTTCCCTCTCGTATCCGCCAAGTCCATCAACAGGGTATATCAGCACTCGTACACCTGGTCCCCAGCTCACAGCCGACCCAGGGCCTCGCGACCAAAGCCAAAAAAGGCTTAGATAGCTCCAATCCGAAGCCCACCAACACAACAACACAATGGATCCCGCAACAACAACCCTCCTAGCCGTCCTCTCCATCTGCCTCCTCACCTTCCTCGTCCTCTTCGCCCTCCTCTACCGCTTCTACTGGGGCAACTGGGCCGAGCGGGTGGACTCGGAAACCCGCCGGCGGCGGCGGCGGCGGTGCAGCAGTCGGGATGAGGAGGAGGCCGAGCAGGGCGCTGACGAGAAGGGCCCGTAGCGTCGCGGCGACGAGATGGAGTCTGACCTCGGGAAGACGAACTTTTGGGGGGAAGGGAAAGGATGTCGATGGTGAGGGAGGAGGCAAGAGGACCATGCCACATAGACTTTGTTCGTGATGAAGGCATGGAACATGGTTTGTGATGTCAATGTGTTCATCACCTGGTCCTGTCGCCAGGTACATACAACAACCTTCACTTATAGTACAAGCTGCTTAGGAACCAGGGAAAGGAAGATCGTACTAGCCAATTTTGAAATATTTTGTATTGCAATGATATCAAAATGTATAGGCTTCTCCCTGAAACCCCTGCTCGTGTGCAGCCAGCTCCTGGACCTGTTGTACCCGAAGACCATTTCACGGCTCCCTTAAGCCTTGGTCTATTCAACATATTCTCTTGAAGGACAAGAACAGCGGCCATACAGCCCCAAGTCCTATACTTCTGGTAAAAGTAACTCTCCGAGATTTTGTATCGGGTTGTCTATTTCAACAATCTAAGAAGCAAAGTAGTCTTCTAGAAACGAAAGTGATGAAGCTTGCCATGATGCAGCCACGTAACCGGAAAGTCTCGCGACCCTTGACCCTGCTATGCATTCTTGCCTCGTGCCGTCGTGAAAATCAAAGGGCCGTATCAGGTGGTGGAAACCTCCTCGGCGGCGGCGTCTGTCTCAAGTATCGATCAGCGGAAGCGACCGTAGTTTAAGTCCCGAGTAGAGCTTTTCATAGGCGAGATTTTGGAGGTTCCCCCGCCTGTCATAACACCTCCTCGCCGTCATCCGCCTCCCGGAATTTCAAACCTCCCTCAACAGCAATACCACCCTTGACCCAGTCGGTCTCCGCGACCTTCTGTAGAGGCCACCGGCGACTAGCCCGTCTCAGTAAACCCTCAGTCACTTCCATGGCACCAAGCATGCCCGCGGCGTCGAACTTCTTCGCATCGCCCTCGTGATCTCCGTCTTCTCCTGCATACTTGATCCATTGCCATTCCACGCGTGCAATGCGATGACTCGTCCGACTCCGCATACGAAGCGCATCACTCATCCCTGGTGGTGGGTCGAAAGGCAGTCTGCTTTCGAGCAAAGCATAAAGCAGTACGCCAACTGACCAGGCATCCGTAGCATGCCCGTCGTACTCCAGCCCCATAATAACCTCGGGTGCGGCGTAATCCTCACTGCCACAGCGGGTTGTCAACTTCTCATCATCGGCTACTCGGCGAGATAGGCCCAAATCCGTCAAAGTCGTCACGCTGTACGGGTATGTCTGCCAGTCGATGCTGCGATCGGCGAGTTCCCGAGGTGTGAGATTGACGAGAACGTTCTCCAGCTTGATATCCCTGTGCACGATGTGGCGTTCGTGTAGATAACGCACTGCGCCTACGAGCTCGGAAAATATCCTTCGAAGTAATGAGGGCACAAGTAGATCGCGGTGTGTAGTGGCCACGTCGAAAAGATCTCCGCCTGGACAGTAGCTGAGAACTAATATGGCGCGGGTCGGCTCGATACTCCATGCCTTCAGATCCACCAGAGACGGGTGGTGGATGCTGCGCATAATCTCCAACTCTCGCTTCAGGCTCATTTCTACTCGCTCCTCCGAGGCGCCACCTTTTGGTCCGTGTTCGCAGATCTTTACCGCAACGAGGGCTTTTCGGTCCAGGCTTGATGTAGGCTCCGGTGTAAGAAGACCGCTGTCCACGATACTACTCTCGGCCTCAATCTCATTCTCTGACACGGTAGCATGGCTGGTAGCCAGCACCACGCGGCTGAAAGTACCCTGTCCCAAATGCTTGACGGCCCTCCATCTGCGGAGCTTGCGGTCCTGTCGGCCTCGGGCATCGAAATACTCGTATTTCGGGTTGGGACTGATCGTCGAACTGGCTGACTCACTGGCGGTCACGGAAGACTCGCTTGGTGGTGGGCTGGGCGGCTTCTCTATCGGAGTCAATCCTCGGGACTCTGAAAGATGCGGCTCCCGCCGTATCGAAGCCTGGGGGAGATGACCTGGGCGGGATCCTGATACCGTGACCATGCGCTTGGGAATGTTGACATGATCCGGACGATATTCGCTGATGCTCCTATTCCGCGTATGTATCTTGGCCTTGGATCGCTCTTGCTCGGAGTGACTGCTACTGCTGCTGCCCCCGCCGCTGCCGCTGCTGCCGCTGGTCTCCTCCCCGGGCGTGTTGTTTGGATTTGCCAGGCTCCTTCGTTTGGACTGATTCGTCATAGCCGCAGCTATCGATTCGCCATTGCTCGTAACAAGCACCGAGTCCGACACAATTGTAGGCAGCTGCTGTGGGGCATCCCTGGATGGAGGGCGGCCGTGAAGTCGCTTCCAAGGGCCCGGGGAGTCGCCAGAGAGCAGTGGTGAGGGTAGAGGCGTGACGTCACCCATGGCAGTAATGATAGGGCTAGGGACGCGCGAGCTGGCGGCAGAGCCCAAGCCGCGGCCGAGGGCGGCAGACTTGATGCTAGGGGTCCGTGAGACGGGTTTCAGACTTGGCGCCGAGGACTTGCGAGACAAGGACAGAACGGCGGTCCTGTGCGAATCTAGGAAGCCCTCTGCCGTCGAGTGAGCATGAATGCTGTCTGCAGTGGGTGAGAGGATCGAGTGATGGGCGTAGAGAGGCTCGGCGGGTAGGTGAGGCGGATTGGCGGGAGACGGCGACTTGTGGACGAGGTGATCTTCGTAGCCCGAGTCAACGCGCTGCGGTGGCGAGCCTCCAGGCGGCAGATTCACGGTTGGTGGTAAGGGGAGAACGGTCTTGGAGTGATTGTCGAGATGGCGGGGAGAGGACGATAAAAAGTTTGGCGTCGAGGAGGGAGTCGAGTCATCGGTATCGGAGGGGAGTCGTGGAGGGACGAGTGTAGAGTTCGTCGTGGCGGTGCGGCTGTTTCGAAGCTTAAAAGCCTGGAGGGCGTCTGTCGCAGGACCCGCGGGTAGGAAGTCGGAAGTCTTGCCGGCATGGATGCGACTCTGGCTCTGCACGGGAGCAGGAGCTGCGGCCCCGATATTTGGGTGTGGCAGGGATTTGGACTCTGGGTGTCGAGACTGCATGACTTGAGGAGGAACGGCTTGAGGTCCACCGCAAGACCAGAGAAAAGGTAGGACGAGCCGAACAAAAAAAAAAGAGTGGGGAGGAAGGGATCGAGCACGATGGGTGTCTGGTGAGTCTGTTCGTCAGAAAAGCAATCGGTATCAGAAATGCCCATGATTATCAGTGACAGTGGCACTAGACCGGCTAGCGATGGAACAGCGTCGTAAGGCAAATGCTTGCCAAAGCAGATTGGCAGCGCAAAGCGGTCCATCTCAATTGCCCATGTGCCACGAGAGGTTGGCCGGTGCATGGTCACAATAGGCGCCAAAACCCTAGGGTGCATTGCTGAACGACTCGCGCGACGATCCCTTGAAAGCTAGGCTGGGCTGGGCGCGCAGGCCTGGCAGGGCACGTTGGATGTGAAGGAGGCTTACAGTGGAGGTCCCAGAACTGCCGAACAGGATGCAAAAGTTAGCACTGTATGGGCTCGATGATGCGGGCAGTCGAAGGGGCAGGTTCAATGCCGATGCGTTGGCCCTGGGAATTAAGCGCGGGGCAGGAGTTGCTTGGGCTTGGGCCGATCACTTTCGACGCTCGGCTGGCAGCGTGAAATGTGGAAACCAACGTGAGAGTGAGAGATTGTGTGCCGGCGTGCCGTATCATCAAAGATTATCGAGAGGAAGTGGTTGAGGGTGGTGGTGGTAGAGGTGGTGGTGTCGATGAGCTGCGTGTAGAGCTCGGCCTCGTTGTCATTGCATCGTGTCGCAGCAGTCGGGATGCTTGGTTGTTTGTTTTTGTTGAGTCGGGTTACAGCGGAGGTGAGGAAGGAGGGTTGAAAGGAATGGTGGTGAAGGGAGGAGGCGCCTGATGACGAGTACGGAGTAAGGTTGGGTGAGTTGTCCAACGTCAGTGCAGGTGCACAGGTGCAGATTCAACTGCAGGACCAGGTGCAGTGTGCAGGTGCAGGTACTACCACAGGAAGGGGGGGGTCGTGGGTGAGGTAACGTTTCTGTACAGTACATGGTTAGGGAGGCAGCAGCCCGCAGGACTGGGTTCACTGGGCGGGGGGGGGGGACTGGGGGCGGGAGACCGGGGTGGGCGCGAAGATGGGGCAGGGGCAGGGGCAGGCATGGGCTGGACGCTGTCCGCTGTCCGGTCACTGGTGCCCGTAAGTGCCCTTGTCACTGTCAGGCTTTGTACCGTATAATGCCCTGCCAGTGCCTGCTCATTACCGCTGCCGGTTGATGGGGGTCCCAACATCGTGCACGCAGACAATTGCGAATTGCCAGTTGCACAGTTGCACACTGCACACTGCAAGCGCAACACATGCAAGCGCGAATGCAAATGCGGCCGACTGGAATGACCTGCATCTACTATCGACAAATCCAATCAAGTGGTGGAAATCGCGGTGGAATGCGCCAGCTTCTGCCGTCCCCCGTGCTTTCCAGCTTTCCAGACGTTTTCCCCTCTGGGGGGAGGCGAGGGGGGCCGCGAATGCGACTGCAAGCCACTTTGCTTCTCTTTCAAATCTGGCCCGGGCGTTGTCTGATCTTACTTTCGTCTGTCTTGTTTGTGTCTTCCCTTGCCTCTTCTTTTCTTGAAGAATTTTTTTTTTTCATCTCCCTTCTCTTCACTGGTTTCTTTTCTTGCGAAGGGTATCAATGCTCTAATTGTGTTCATTGTTGTTCTCGTCCTCAACACAGTCGGTGCCTCGTATGGCGTGGCTGACGGATTAGGTAGTTCCCGCGTTCCATCCAGAGTTCCAGACCTTGCTTTATTCCTCAGAAGTTCTCGACGCGTCTCGTTGCAAGTGCCTCGCCTTGAATTCCGACGCAGACGACGACATTGGGGTCCTGGTTGATTGCACCGTCAAGCAGTGTCCGTTGTGCGGCGCATCCCAAAATGTCAGACACCTGGGAATCTGGCCTTCGAACGCCGCGCGTTGAGAGCAAAGCCCTTCCGACGGTCTGGACCACTACTGTGGTACTTCGTACTGTGCACTAATCCTTGTTCATGCGCCTTGTTTGACGGGGCAAGCCGACACCCTGACACCCTGACACGAAGACACGAAGACACGAAGACACGCAGGCACCACGTCGTCAAGCAAAGGCATCAAATCATATCACATCCGTCCATCCACCATCTGTCAAGACTCAAGACCCGTCAGTTGCTCCTCATTGCACACCATCCCGTGTTTCGTAATCTTGCAACTCACGTATTCTTGCAAAAAAAACCAGCTTCGATGTGTGGTGTATCCATCATCGGAACGCGGATAGAGTACTTCGTCCTCCCACCCCTACTATAGATACTGTGTAGTTTGACCCCAAGCCTGGTCCCTGCGAGATAACACATGGCAGCCAGGGTGACTGCCGCCGCGGTGGGTCTCCTACTCAAGGCGGTACACCAAAAGACTTATCAAAAGTTCCTATCCGGTCATTGCATTGCAACCGCGATAGCGACCACGTTGCCAATTTCATCTGAAAGTCCCTTGATTCGTAGCATTCAGCCATTTCCGGGCACTTGGATCAGATCCAGTTAGAAGAAAAGCGCCGCCTGGCCGGATATGAGCGACGCAATTGGCCGTTGGGAAAGCGGTCACCTCACCCCTCCCTCCACTTGGCGAAATTGAGGCTCGGGTGGTTCTGACTTGGGGTATTTCTGGATCTCTTTTCTTGTCTTCGGTCTGTCATTCCGCCCACACCAATTCGGCATGAACCGGTCGGCGACCGAGGAACCACGCTTGAGACGAGAGACGGGCCAGGCTTGGATTGGCTTGCTGTAGTGCCGGTTCGCTTCCCAAGGGCAAAAGTCAGACATGACCGTGTGTCAGTCGCACAGGGCATGAGAAGTGCTCCCTCCCTGTCAAGAGAGCTTGGACTCGAGCCCGCGAGTCGTCATCTCAACTCGACCCACTGACCTGTCGAACGAACATGTTCTGCCACGGCGCCCCTCTATTGGCTCGCCTGACGCCGCCCTCTGCTGAATGATCCGTGGTCGGTTCCCGTCTGCATCCATCCTCCACGATGGGCTGATCTCAATGTCAGCAGAGCCAATGCTCGATGCAATGTCGGAACCTTGAGACGCCGGACCAGAAAAGTAAGAATTCCCTTGGTGGAATGCATCCCTGAGCTGTCGGCCTCGAGTCCTCAACGCGGGCCGGGAGAGGAAGACACCTAACAGACGTTCCATGGCCGACTCCAGAGAGGTAGCCCACCCAACCAGGCGGCCGGATGGAGAGAAGCCGCACCATCGCCCTGGGTATTGAGACCTCTAACCCTTTGTCTGGCCTTGTAATCTTCGGAAGCAGCCGGGGCCGCCACTCGTGAGTTGAGTGATGGCGTGCCATGATTTGTTCCGGTCGCCTGACAACGCAAATGGGTCCCTCTCTGAGCCGGGCACGTACTGCTGCCATCTCTCCTCAGAGGCAACGCAGGTTACTGAGTTCGCCTTCCACTATCTGCTTTAACGCACGTCCTCTTGCCCTCTTCCATCGAGCCCAGAGATTAGTCTCGCTCGTCGGTCTAGTCGAGCTACACGGCCTACAGCTAATGCAGCAAAATGGCTAGTGTTGCGGCGTGTCATTGCGTACCTAGAGGTACTATTAGGGTGCCAGACCCCGGCCTGTCTTCTCCGGTGTTCGTCCTGTCGACACATCGAGAGGGCTTCCCGTTGCAAAGGTCGACTTGATGAAGCTGCACGGCTGGCCTCAAGCCATGTCATCAGGGGACTTCACGGCTGAGAAGCCGTGCAAGGCTGCGACGCTCGAACTCTGTGAGTCTAGGTCGGCAGTGATCTGGAGGCGCCCCAGCCGGCTGACGAGACATGCGCCATTGCAACAATCATCGAACATTCCCCGTGGCTGGCCACTCAGCAGGAAATTTGCCTTGGCATACGTAAGGGCGTCATGAGGGCGTGCTCAGGGCGTCCCAGGTCCCGTTTTCGTCTCTTTGTCAGACTCAATCCTGCCACATCTAGGTTTCTGGTGGTCAGACTCGAGAGGTTCAGCTTCAAAATATGGGTATTGTACTGAGGTAACGCTGCACACAAAATCGTGCCGTTTGTAAGAAATGGCGCCGCCGGTGGCGCTTGATGTGTAACATGTCTTGAATGCTCATGTATATATTACCAGGGCATCACATCCGATCACTTGCTCCGCTGAACAACGCCGGTCGAGGGACGACAGGTTCTTCCTGATTTGGTATTGCAATTCCATGGCTACAGCCTCTCCGTCAGGATTTGCGCTCCGTGTGAACGGCAGCTGCTCCGTCAACGAGGTTGACTGCGGACAGACGGCCAAGCCTTACCGCGCCTGTTGTCCAGCTGGGGCTTTCTGTCCCACACAGTACAACGTAGATGTAAGTTGCACTGCATTCAACTCCCCACGAGAATATTGCCACCCCCTTTGGAACAGGGAAACGGGGGACGGAAGGGCCAGACATGCTAATCCACTCGGCAAGTGCTGTCCGTCGGCTGACAACTGCACCGAGAGCCTGCTGCCCGAGCCCTCATGCGCCAACGAGACGTGGGATCTCTACGACAACAGCGGGTACTTCTGCTGCCTGAAGGGCACCGCCGGCTATGCCTCAACGACGGATTCCGACGGCTGCGCGAGCCCGGGCTACGCTTTCCAGGCTGGGGAGCAACTACTGAGCATCATCAGCAGCGGCGGCAGCTTGGGGCAGGAGACGTCGGGCACTTCGATGGGCACCGCTAGCACCACCGCCACGTCGAACTCCCCGGCGGCTCACAGCGAGACACCCACAGCAGAACCCGCAGGTCGTGGGGATGGCGATCCTCTGAGCGTCGGAGCTATCGTCGGCGTATCTATCGGCAGCTCGGCAGTGTTCATTATGATCGCCTTCGTGGCGTACATGTTTGTCCAACGTCGTAGGCGCCGAGGTCCTCCGAGCCCAGGCAAAGACGAAAGATGGGGTGTCGTGCCGACCGAGCGATCGGTGAAGCCAGACGACCCGAAGGCCCGAAGACGCGACCAAGCAGGCCGCAGTGAGCTTGAGGACCAGCATGGTGTGAGCCAGCTGTCCGAGGATCAAGGTGAGAACATGATGGATGGAGATAGCCCCCTACCTAGCAAACAAGGCGAATTGACTGACAAAATCATGAAATTAGGAGCACAAGTATTCTGGGAAGTGGAATAATAGACCATGTCTTCTCGGCGATCTTGACACTGTAGCGGTGACGAGGTAGATATATCCAAAATAACAATGTTGCCCTTGATTTGACAGATTCAACATTAGGCGTATTACGGAGGAACCTGACTTTTAACGTCGTGAGCATATGACGTTTTTATCTCGGGTAGCGTACGCTGGTGTTGGTGACGGTGAAGAGAAGTTATCACTAGCACCCGATTTCCTGCAGGTAAGTACGAGACTTCCGTCACTTACACCACATCCCGTCAAGATTACCTAGGCACCACGAGAATCGATTGCTGTCGCTGGCAGCTGAAGTGGTGGTGAACGATAAAGGGTCTTACGTCCGCACACAAGATCGAGTGAGCCAACGGCCCTATGTCACATTAGACGTACCTAGGTATAGAATATTATAACATTGTTCTCATGAAATATTATAACTATTCTGGATTTAGTGTCTGCCCCTCCCCGCTGGCAGCACGGGCCGAGGCAATGAGTCCAGAGTATAGACGGTCAATACACGAATATGCGGCGGCTAAAGGGCGTCAGCACACACAGACCTAGACCGTCACATCGGGGCAACATGGAAATTTGACCGCCAATGAATCATCTTCGTCTAACAGGGAGTCGAGCGTCTGCTTCTCTACAGACAGTACTCCTCAACTCGCAAGATTGGCATCACCTGGGCATTCAATATGAACGGTCCAAGCCTGGAAACCGTGCAGTATGGAGCATTGTAAGCGTTTGGCATGCAAAATCTCTCGACACGTCCAAGCCAGATCGTATGACTGATTGTATCTTAGCCTCCCGACAGCTACATATTCCATCGCCAACCAGCTCGGCGTCTTCAACGCGGCAGGGCTCTACGTCAACTATTCGCAAGTGCCCAGCTCGACCGCGGCGTTCGCCTCGCTGTTCTCGGGCGAGTACGACATCATCACGGCGACCTTCGACAACGCCCTGAACTACCGGCTCAACCTCAACGAGTCCGTCACCGTCCTCGGCCAGCTCGACCAGGGCCCGGACCTCGTCATCGCCAGCGTCCCCTCCATCACCAACGTCAGCCAGCTGCAGGGCAAACCTCTCCTGGTCGACTCGCCCGCGAGCGGGTTCAGCTACCTGGAGCGATACGTCCTCGCCACGTTCGGCTTGGATCTGGACGACGGCGACTACTCGTTCCAGACGGTGGGCGGCACGGGGACGCGTTTCGCGGACCTGGTCGCCGGTATGCTGCCCAACGGCAGTGAGGTCTACGCGACGATCCTGACGTACCCGTTCACCCTGGAGGGCGAGGCGCTCCCCGAGGGACAGGCGCCGAACGTGCTTGCGCGGATCTCAGATTACGTCGCGCCCGTCGTCTCGTCGGCCTTCACGGCCAGGGAGGACTCGTTGTCGAGCGAGACACAGGCGGCCCTGCTGACGCGGTTCGTGGCGTCGATGCTTGCGGCGAACGTGTTCCTGAACGACCCGAGCAACACCGACTGTTCCGTCGCGGCTATTGCGCAGCAGCTCAACATCAGCACGGAGCTGGCGGCGCAGGAGTACGCCTCGGCGACCAACACCGTGTCCGGGGAGGTCTCGCCTGGCGAGAACTTCACGGTAAATCAGGAGGGTGCGTTGAATGATGTCAACGTGAGAGAGGCATTCGACGGATTCGCTGCGCTGCCGCAGGATTTTGACTTTGCGGCGGCTCTTGCTCCGGGAAAGGGCAAGCTAATTGACTATACTGTGCGTGACGCTGCTGTGAAGCTGTACATGGAGAACACGGATATTTTCAAGGCTAGCTGTCCTGCCTGAGCGTCACTTGATGAATAAATGGGTTGATCGAGAGGACAGACGCTGGATTGGGACACATACGAAGGGATCAAACTTTTTATAGGAATCATATTCACGGGGCCAGTTCCGCCCCCCCCCCCCCCCCTTCTCTGGGCCGAGGCGTCTCTAGGTCCATCAGACTGGAACCTGGACGAGGGCAAGCAGCGCCCAGAAAGTGTTGTGACCAGCACAGATGGATCAGTGATATCAGTCACGAACCGAGACTTTGCCAGCTTCAGCGATGACCTCACTCGGCGCCTGGTCCACTTCACTGCTTGCGCTGGCCGTATGAGCAGGCTCGGGTCTCGCGATGACAACCTCATCTCCTTGATATTCAGCAAGCTCGAACCAGTCCGAAGGCATTCCATAAGCCGAGACCGCAGTCCTCTCAGAGTTAACATGCGGGATTGACAGGGGCTCATCCAAGTTGCCATGGCCTTCCTCACCAGCTCTGTTCTCGACGTCCTCTTCTGCAACACTCGCCGCGAAGGGTCTAGGATCAATGGTATGACATGTACCATCAGGCTTGTTCTGTGCATCCTGGCTAGTATCACTGGTCGCTCGACACCGCCTGGCGAAAGCCAAGCCAAAGATAATGCCAAAGACCGCGAAGACAAGAACGACGACCGAGACTGCGATGGCAATCCGCCAGTGACTAATCTGCGGTGCCATAGGGGTCATATTTTCCGCACAGTCAGCCGAGCCACCGCCAATACATGTGGAGTTAACTGCAGGCATGTCGAGGACACTTGCCGTTTGTTGCCCTATGGTATTTACGTGCAGGTGTGTATGGGATCTGAAAAGCCGCACAGGTTGACTTCCAAGGTTGCTCTGATGAATGTACTCACACGAAAGGCGCACTCCGAGTGGAAACAAAACGTGAAGAAGCTGAGGGGTTCTGTTCGGAGGTCCCAAAGACCAAATTAATATGCGGTAGACTGTCGTCAGACAAAGGATACCCATGGTTTGTTCGCTACAATGGCATGGTTTATCGTTCAGATGGAGATACAATGTCTTTGCCGTGAGTGTAACAAAGAAGCACAGGTGGTCTTGTGTATCCACTTGAGTCGGTGCATGTATCCATGGATGTCTACAACCTTGTCTACCTATGTAGGTAGTAGCGGTCTCCTTTGCATTTCTGCAAAGTCTCCAGGGCTCTTTGCCACAATTTATACATGTGCCATTCTATTCCACAAGACTTGTTCTCCTTTTACTATCCAGGTATCCAGGTACAATCGGCAGCGGCGCGGGCCTCTCAGTCTACTTTTGACTACGAGCACCACGAAGACTTTGGTGATCACCAGTTTTCTGTCAGCGACTGAGCCACTGTTCAACTACCTGGGCAGCTTGGCCGGATTGCTTGGGTAAGCACCTAAGTATACTTGCATACAAGCTGTCAGATTTTGCATGGAATGTCAGATTCTATCAACAAATTCAGATGTCGACCATGTCGCTATGCAGCAATATGGCATACATGAGCAGGCACATCAGTCCTTAGCATGCTGTTGTGGCCTCTCAACTTCAATTCGGCACTCCTCCTTTTTCAAAACTATCTAGGTAGCACGCCCTGCTTGCTTTACTCCAGCTTATGTATTTCGGCCTGCCGCGTCTCGTCGACCGCAGCGCCAGTATGAATAGGGCCCTCCATTACCCCACAAATGCTACAGCAAAATGCAGACACACTGTCCTCTTGAGCAGGAGAATGACCAGCGTCGCTGCTTGATTGGACCCACGTCCCAAGGTTCCCAAGGTTCCATGTCACTCCACGATCAACCGACCTCACTGGAGCTTATGATTATTCATGAAGCCATCAAAGGAGCCGTTCTCTTGCTATCCGCTGACAAATTTGCTTCGGCTGACAAACGGCTCCGACTCACACTTGACGATGCTCAAGCATAATGCGCCCTTCCACTGGCATCGCATCAGAGACGGCCATGACGTGCCATGACCTGACGAGGGTCAACATACGAGTCGCATACAACTAGAAGTAAGAGTACAGAAGGGTGCTACAAGTATGATTGTATCCAAGTATTCGGCTATATATACCTAGCGGCCAGAAGGCTTCGTGCTCGGCGGGAGATGCGCCTGACTTTACCACCTTTTGAAGCACGACCAAGTACGAAATATTCCCGAATAACTTATCGTTTGTAGACCCAGCATCATATCATGGCCGCCAAATCCCCCGTCGTCCTCATCCTGGGTGCGGGCCCCAATATCGGCCAGGCCGTCGCTCGCACCTTTGCCTCCAAGGGCTTCAAGGTCGCCCTCGCCGCCCGGTCCGTGGAGGAGGCCGACAGCACCGACAACCAGCTGAACATCCCCAGCGACTTGTCCAAGACCGACGCTGTGGTGAACGCCTTTGCCAAGGTGCAGAAGGTGTTCGGCATCCCAAGTGTCGTCGTGTACAATGGTAAGCTTTCCCCTCCCGCCACCGCCGACGGTGCCGTCGCCGGCCGACTGACGCATCGCAGCCAGCGCCGCGACCTTCACTCCTGCCGACGACCCCTTCGCCCTCCCCTTTGTCGACTTCAGCCGCGACACGTCCGTCAACATCCACAGTGCCTTTGTCGCCGCGCAGCAGGCCGTCTCTGGCTTCGCACAGCTCCCGGCGTCGGCCGCGCGCACCCTCATCTACACGGGCAATGTCCTGAACGTCGCCATCCTCCCGGGGTTCCTCTCCCAGGGCGTCGGCAAGTCGGGCGCCGCTCACATGATCTGGGCGGCCTCGGCCGCGTACAAGGACCGTGGATACAAGTAAAGCTCTCTTTTCCACTCCTTCGGGAGCCCGCGCGCGCGTGAGACTGACGACGTGTGAAGATTCTACTATGCCGACGAACGGAAGGCGGACGGATCGCCGAAATACGGCGTCGACGGCGACGCACATGCAGATCTTTACTGGGACCTGGCCCATGCCAAGACGCAGGGCCCGTGGATGCAGACATTCGTCCAGGGTGTGGGATATAAGAAGTTCGACACCATATATACGCCTCTTGCCTGAGGCATTACTGACGTCGATGGTTGATGGGCAGGTGTGGCAGGTTTGGGCAGGCTGACGTCGCCGACAAGGCCGCTTTGTCGAGATACTACCTAGGTAGATCATGACCAGCTTGTGGGCAGACTATATGGCTGTACAAGAATCAAAGCTTGTTTTCCATAGAGCCACTTGTCGACTATGATGGTCCATTAAAGATCAAGACACGGTATGAGATGGCAACGCCTCACCATCTAAAAGTCAGGGAGTGTACATGTTGTGAGAAATAGGGAGATTGAGACAGGGAGAGGTGTATCCTTTGATAGAGCTGGAAGCTGCTTCACCCTGTTTTAAAGCTTTTGTATACCAGTTTAACCATCTAATTATCCACTTGTCTAGTAGGCTAGTAAGCTGTCCACACACCCTTGGCCTCCGCGGCCGTGGCCGATCGATCTGACGCCGCGTTTATCTCTTGCCGCTGCGGCCATCCTCTCTTTCGCGTCCATTGGCCGCGTGGAGTAAAATTCTGTACATCTCAGCCTGCTGGAGATCTGTTGCACCTGTGAAGGATTTGGGTGGAAAACATAATATCATTTAATTCAGTCGATGTTGTCGATGTTGGGAGGGAAAAGCTAACTCAGGCAACTACCTGAGGAGGTGGGGGCGGTTGTGGATAACTCCGTCGTGTCTGCCCAGGTACGGTAGATGCCTCGACTTCCTTGATATGAGCACTGGAGACTTTGCCCAGAGGACCCTGACCAAAATAGAAAGGGAAGAAAAAGGGAGGTACAAAGTATTACATCCCGCAGATATAAGAAACATTTTCTTTCCTAAGCATACAAGAAGCTATACATGCAGTTTTGCGTTGAGTCTAAATAGCAGGGCCGATGTAAGAGAAAGTGCATTGTAGGGGCATGGCTGTAGAAAAGTCTAGGAATTTGCATTTACTCCACGACGGAACCCACACAAGGATTCTAGCAAGCACAGTTTGTAGCCTCTCTTTTGTGTGTAACTAACCAACAGCCCCTTCAAGTGCTTTGCTAGCTTCAACTACCTAGGTATTGAGAGGTTTCGAAGCAGTAAAGGGGGTCGGCCAATGTGCGAGAATACACAGGTAATACAGCCTTAATACTGTGTCAAAGACAGCGCGTTGTAAATTCTTTAACGCTCTGCCTTGCTTCGGCTTTTGACGACCGGTGGCCCTTGATTCTGAATATGCCAGTATTGCATATCATCCTGGAACATCTTGGTCCCCGATCTCGTTCCCGCCATGTGGTCCCGACACGCTGCCTCCGGAGGTCTCCCCTCGCCGTTGACTACCTAGGTAGTTCTGAACGAGGAGTAAGCGGACATACCAACCAGCAGCCCATCGGCCATGACCATTTTCTAACCTGCCAGCAGCATCACAGCGCCTACTTCCCCGGCTTTGCAAGAGCATCACGCAGCAAGACCCGTATCGATGTCAGAATATCTACAAGTTCACCGCTTGCCTCCCTACCGTCCTGACCAACAAGCCGTTGTCCACACCCAAGCCTCCAGAGTCCCAATTCGTCGTCCAGGTCATTGGACAAACCGACACAAGAACGACCTACAAGCGCCAACAATTTATTGGTCAGTAAATCCTACTCACGTCGTTTGTGCGTGTGTGTGTGTGTGCGTGTGTCTGTGTGTATCTGTGTGCGGGTTTGTCCAACAATCTTGCGTTTCCGCAAAGCCTCTCTTGGCCATTCTTCATTTTTGTGGCCTTCTATTATACAAGACTTCTTCCTCTTCTACCACAACCAAAGACTACCTTCGACTTCGAGTACCTCCGAAGACTTCGAGAAATCACTAATTATTTGTCAGCGGCCCAGCTGCTGTTTAACGAGCTGGACGGGGTTGCCGAGGTAGGTATATCTACATACAAGCCTTTGTCGGGTTCTGCAACTGTAGGTTGATAGCTATAGCAATAGCCCGGTCCGCCTCGGACCGGAGGCATACGGCCACCAGAAGAAACCAGCTGGCCAAATGGCTAGTCGGGCCGATTTGGCCCAACGGCAATTGGAAGGGATCGTACGCATATACGCCTAATCCCTTTAGCGTACAACGATAGTTTCCCTTCCATTTCTTCTGCTAGATATTATTAATAACAACAGCAAATACACTCGTTTTTATCCCTTATTTAAACCTCTTTATATATAAAGATTAACTTACTAACACTAATTAATAATTAAATAATTAACTATAAATAACAAGGTAAAAGAGATAAATCTTGCTTTAAAAACCGCTGCAATGTTTCTTAAAAGGGGTATATTATTTATAATAATAAGCTTTGTGCTTTTAGCAAAAAATAACAAATAGCTTGCAAAAAAACTTTAGTAAAGTTATCACTAGCAAAAGGCTGTTTTTTTTAACTGTTAAAGATAGCTAAGAAACTTTAGCAAAAGTTATTATTAGTAACTCTTTTAGTGCATTTATAACGCAGAATAATATACAAACAACTTTAAAACCTTTTTATAAACGCTAACAGCTTATCTAATGCTATATTATACTTTTAAGAAAATAATCAATTTTATATAGAAACACTAAGATCTTTTATAAGGTTATAATAGCAAGCGATCGACTAGCAGATCTCTTTATTAAGTGCTTTTGCCCCTATAAAAATCTTATAATCTTTTCTATTTTTATTATGCAACAAAAGCACTAATGGCATATATATAAATAAATACATTAGCAACTCTAAAGCACCCTACACTGCGTTTCAACTCTTTTTTTGTTTATTTTTACTTTGTTTTTAAGCATATGCGTATATATATAACAACTTAATTTCCCCCTTACTTTTCACCCTTTGCGTCTTATCACTACGCTACATTTATTTTAAAAATCCTTATCTCTTAGATTAAGCAATCTAAATCAGACTAATATAGCTAATTTTAGTAGTTTAAATAACCCTTTAGTTAAAGAAACAAAAACCTTAGTATTTAACTAAGTTTACAATGCCTAGCAGCTTATTTTAATATTAAGCAACTTTTTAGCAAAAATTAAAATTTCTTAGGCAATATAGCCTTTATTTAACGCTTGCCTCTAGTATAAAGAGGTATAGCTAAGCGCTAGTTAAATATATCTAAATATAGCAGTTGCTAGAGCAATTGCTATCTATTTTAAATAGTGCAATAATAACCTTTTTTACTATTTTTATAAAAATTTTAGTAAGTAGACTACTAATATATTTAACGCTATCCCCTTTAACTTATGCTGCAACCTTAAACAAGTCTTTTATTAAAATAAAGTTTATATTAGGCAAAATAACGCTTTTATTAAATTATATTTAGTGGCTTTTACTGCTTATAAGAAACTTTTTAAGTGGGATTTAATTAAGCTTTAAAATTTAAAACTTAACTTAAGGTTATGCGCTTATAAACGGCAGCAAGGCATTTTGCTATTAAAACCTTTTTAGCCTTTATAATAAAAGAAAGCGCCTTAGCAAAAGCCTTAAATCTATTAAAAGAAACTTTGGCAAAAATGATTAGATAGCATATAATAAACTATTAAAAAACCTTTAGCATACTTCTAAGTTAAAGAAGCTTTAGGGAGTGGCTTATAACAAAGCCCTTTGCTATTATTACCTTTATTACAACTGCAATAAAACCTTTTGCAACCGCTATTTCTATTATATATATAATAGACTATATAACGCTTGCAACTAATCCCCTTAAGAGTGCTCTTTTAGTTATACTTGTAATAAAACCCCTTGAGATTACCTTTAAAACAAGCTCCTTCTGCGTTAATTTTAGTAAACTATATAATAAAACTGCGATTATTGCCCTTTAACTGTTTATATATACTATATAATACTTTATTTCTAATATTAAAACTGCTTATATATTATTATAATCTCTAGCGGTATAACTTATACAAAACCCTTCCTTTATTTAAGTATTTAAATAATTATATTAATATTTAAACTTTAATTAGCTTTATAAAGATATATAGCCTAGATTAAAAGTATATAAGTAAGCTATATAATCTACTAAATAATAAGCTTAAGATCTTTTTTAATCTTTGCTAGCATATCTAAATTAAGCTTAGCTAGTTTTATGCTATTTTTTTAAGGATTTTAACTAGCCGCGCTTAACTGTTTTATAAAAGCTACGTTACCTATTCTAATATATTTATAGAAGCTTATACTAAAATTAAATGGCATTTTAATATAAAAGTTAACTACCTTTACTATTATATAAACTGAACTTTAATAATCTTTAATAAGATTAGGCAGTAGAATAAAAAGAAGGACCTTTATAAAGTTTTTAAGATCTTGCTTAATAAGCTATAATTGTGCTAATGTGCTTTGGGACTAGATTACGCAAGCAAACAAACACTTAAGACCATAATAATTAAAGCTTGCTATAGAGTATATAAACTTAAATATGCTTTTTTTAAGCCTGCTATTACTTGCAAAGAGTTATTTTCTAACTTATGCTTTTTAATTAAAACTTATCTTGCTTATAGTTTATAATAGCAATTAATTGCTAACAAAGCAGATAATTAATATTATTTAAACTGTTGCTATAATAATAATTATAGCAGAGGTAAAGGCTTTTGCAGCAGCTTTTATAGCAGCTTTTGTCTATGTAACGGCTTTTAAGGCTATAGTAGCAACTACTATAATGACTGCCCTTTTTAGCAGCGTATACTTTAGAAAAAAAAGTATTATATATATAGCAAAGAAGGTTATTAGTTAATAAAATACTCTTAAAAAGAATGCGATTAATTATATAACTAGTTTATTGCTAATTATTAGTTTAATAGCAATAACTCTAATAGTTTTAAAACATATTTAGCAAGTTATAAAGGTAATAAAGCAGACTAAATATAGCTGGAAAACAAGGTTAACAATGATAATAAAGACTATAAAGAAAAGATTAAAGCCTTTACCTAGCTTGCAAACCAAGGCTTCTTATATTGCTTTATTGGCAATAATATTTATTTTGCTAATAGCTCTAATATAAACGCTATGCAATTTTTTATTAAAAACTGCTATACTTAATTATAATTTTAAGGCATATTACCTAATATAAATGCTGCGAAGGTATTTATAGCTAAAAAAAAGCAATTCTTTGCCTTATAATAAAAAAACCCTTTTATTAAGCTTAACTAATTAATAGTAAAATAAGCCTTAATTAAATTTGGCAAAGAATTAGTAGCAAATTTAATTAAAACTATTGCTGTTAACACTTTAATTAAGCGCGTTAATTTTTATATACTAAATGCTTTAACGCCCTTTTTACTTTACTTTGCAGATATAAACTATTTATACGTTTAATTTAATAACTTAACAAACTAACTTATTTATAATAATAAAACTATCTTTGTTATATACAAATAAAGCTACCTATGGTTCTTTTTAAGTAAGAAGAAATAGGCAGGTGTTTTTTTTATAAAAACAGAGCTATAATGCTTTTATTATTACTTTGGCTACTTAGTAATATATTAACTTTACTAGCTGCTTAAGAAGGCTGGTTATAATAATATTAATAAGAATATACTATAGTTGATTAAAAAGTTTTATTACTATTGCTAATTATATAGCAATGTTTCTTAGCGCTTTAAGTTTACTTTGAAAGATAATTGCAAGTTTAATTATAAGATTCTTGCAAACGTTATATATCTTAAAAGTTGCCTTGTTCTTTACATTTTAAACTCTTTAACAGCTTTCTACAGCGGCCGTTTCCTTTTATCTCTATTAGCTAAAGACACTTAGAAAGCCCTATGCCTATTATAAATTAATATTTATTAAAAACTTTTTAATGTAATTATATATAACACTAATATTAATTTTACCTTTATAAAGTTTAGATTAAAAGCTAGGCTAATGGAAATTATATGTAAATAGGTTTTTATTAAAGCTTATTAGTTAATTAGCAAGCTAAAATAATATTATACTTTACTTTAATAAGCCTTTGATATTTTATATAATAAGCTTTATAATATAATATTTAACAAAGTAATCTTGCAAATGGCCCTTAAAGCCGTTAATAATATTATTAAACCTTATAAGCTCATTTCTACCCTTTTTGTTTTTAGCGCATACCTTTATATAATAACTAATTTAGCCTTATTGCTATTAATTATTAAAAGAGCTAAAGCAGTATAAAAGGCTATAAAGATATTATATAAAGCAGTAGCTAAGCGTTAAGTAAAAAGCGCCTTTAATATTTAGAATAGATTGTTTATTATAAATATATTTAAGCTTTTATTTTAAAGTAAGGTATAAGTTTAGCGAGAAAAGGATAGCTAGCAGGGGCTTTATAAGATCGCGGCTGTCAATGGTTACAATATTATCTTTAAAATGCCTAACAAGCCTGCTACCTTTAGATCAACCGTCTTCTAACCCTACTATCGTAACCCTAATACCTTTATTCCTCTTCTTTCCCTAGCAACTACTTATTGCAACTCTAATACCAACGCTCCTTCTTTTTCCCCAGCGACTAATAATAAAGACTACTAGCCCTTTAACGATGCTGCTAATGTTATTAGTGTTATTAGCAATATAATTATAGTTGCTATAGAGCCTAAGCAAAGGAGACGATCTTCTAGCTTAAAGAACAAGCTAGCTAGCGCCTTTCTAACAAGGAAAAAAGAGGACGATTATAACTTTGCCGTTAAGTTGAGAAATAATGGCATTATAATAACCCTAGGCAAGCTGTTTAAAGCGTTTAATGCCTAAGAAGTAGATAACCTTGTTAGCTATAGTATTTTTAGCTTTAAACGCTATAGTAAGGCTAAGTATAATAGCTACTATATCTTTAAAGCTTATATAATATAGAAAGTTAAAGGCAAAACTATTAAGCTTTATAAAAAGTTACGCTTAGTTATATAAGGCTATAATAACGAGAAGAAAGCGTTTATTTTAACATAGTCTCTTATAATTTAATATGCTAGCTAGCGGTTAATTTTGGCCCTTGCGCTGTTACTATTATAAAGCAGCATAACGCTATTATTATGTAATATTACCTAGGCGTATTTATAGTTATAAACTAAATTTATATATACTATATTAGCTGCTGTTTTAGCTGCTCTATAGACTAAATACCCCTAAAACACTATTATTAGAGTAATTAAGCCACTTTACAACATTGCTAAAGCAGGCGTTTACTGGTTTGCTATATACTAAGGCTACTACTAAAAAAAGCTTAATATATTAACCTTAACTTATAATCTATGCCTTTTAATTATTAACAAATCTCCAAAAACTTTTAGCCTTATTAATATGCAAATTAACAATACCCTTATTTTAGCTACGTTAGCTTTTTTAACACTAAAAGACTAAAAGTTGCAAAAAGCCTAGTTTAAGGCTAAGCCTAAAACCTTCTTTTCCCTTAATACTGCTTTAGATTTTAACAGCGCTATATTAATAATAAATAAAGCTAAGCTAAACTTAAAGCAAAAGGGTTAAAACACTAAGATTATTTTTATTAATTTTAAGTTAGCTAACTAAGCTTAATAATATATAAAGCAATGCGCTTATAATGCTTATATTGCCTTAATTTGCTAATTAAAGGCCTTTTTTAACCTATTTATTACTGCCTAAATTTAAAACTCTAATAAAAGCAATTATATAAAGCTTAATAGTCGCCTATAATAGCAATTTAATAACCTATTAAAAGGGCTATAATATATCTCCTTTAATCTAGCAATAACTAAGCTTTTTGCATTTGCTAACAGCTCCTTAGCTAGCAATAAAGATTTAAGCTCTTAAATTAGGTTTATTTTAGCAATTAGAAATAAAATTAATACCAATAGTTAATTTATATTAATAAAAAACCTTATGCATTAAAATTTCATTAAGTGCAAAAGGGTTACTTAAAGCTCTTTGGCGTTAAAGATTTACAAAACTATTAACGCTTTTAATATTAGTCTCTTAATAAAAACAATGCTCTGCTTAATAACTAATAAACTTAGCCTTTTTATAATGCTCTTAGTCATTTATATAAACTTATATTTTTTATATAAATGCCTAATTAAATTAAGTACAACTAGGGAAAAAAGGCTAATAATTAATATAATAGCTTTATGTTAGTTATATAAACGGCGCAAGATTATAAAAGTATAATAAGTTAATAGCAATAATAATCCCACCAACGCTATAATAAAAGCTATATTAAATAAAGCACTAAAACGCCTAGTTAACAATAACAAGTTAACAATATAAGTAAAGAGTTTTATTTAAAGGCTTATAAACTAGGCAACAAGTATATTTTCTTTATATAATATAACTATTACTTATTTCTTTTTTATTTAAGCAATTAGTTGCCTATAGCTTAAGTTTTAAACTAATCTTTTAAAGCATATAATAAAGAGTTATAAGCTGATATAAAAAACTGCCAATGTAGATTAATAGCTATAGCAATAGCCTAGTCTGCCTTGGACCAAAGGCATATAGCTACTAAAAGAAACCAGCTAGCCAAATGGCTAATTAAGCCAATTCAGCCCAACAGCAATTAAAAGAGACTGTACACATATACGCCTAATCCCTTTAGCGTACAACGATAATTTCCCTTCCGTTCCTTCTACTAAACATCATCAACAACAACAGCAAATACACTCATTTTCACCCCCCATTCAGACCTCTTCGTATACGAAGATTGACTTACCAACAGCAACTAACGCGAGAAATGTCCGCAGACGTTAAACATGTCACTTTGCGGCGAGGTAGCGCAGATGGGCAGACGCATCAACCATAAGCATACTCCACATCGTTCAGACTCGATACTGAAGAGAAAAATCATTTGGATGCAACGACTTGTCCACACCAAGTAGCCCCGTCACCAGCTGCCCGCACCAAGGATGCGAACTCAGACCTAGTGCCTCGGTCCGAACGACATCAGTCCCCGGATTTTCTTCCCTCTTGGCGCATCTCGCATGAGGTAGTCGACGTCTGGTTCCGAAGAGAGGAAACGAAACAAAGATCCCTCTTCATTCGTGAGGGACCGGAAGAAACAATACATCCAGCAAACATCGAGATTGTCACCTGGTCACTCGTACCACACATGCATAGCGACTCCTTCGGAGTGGAGAAGACCAACGATAAACACACACGTACACACCATATACGCACCACACGTGCAAGACGTACAATACGCCACCCCGAATCATCCGGGAAGAATCGCCCAGTGGCAATGGAGCGTCACCAAGGCCGACGACACTGGTAGCAAGATGGCGATGACAACACAGAACAAGATTGGAATAGGGTCTCTCGATGGCGATAAAGACGCCGATATCAACAGCTGGACCATTCGGCATGGTTCTGGCCTACGTGGGCACGTCGCTACTCGTGTGACCCCTTGACTGGTCTGGGGCTGGTTGGTCCGGAGGAGGTGCAACAGCGGAAGCGTTGCTGTTCACTTGGTCGCATTGGAATGGATTCAGTAGATTTGCAAATTGCATTTCCCGCTGTGTACACTGTGAATCAGTTTGGACAAGAGTCATCGAATAAATCATCCCCACTGGAAGTTGAAAGCACATCGCCAAGGCTAGTGAGATCCTCGTCTTGCTGATTCCATGCCGGTCTGGACACCGACACCGCCTTACTTGATGACACTGGAGGGAATGCCATACCTTGTTGCTTCCAGAGGTCTCTTTAAGCTGTCATAAACCTGCCAACGAGAAAAAGAACGTGTCACACGCAGAGCGTCTCACTTCGTCTTGACTCGTATCACATTCGCCAACTCAAATTCCTGTCTCTCCAAGTCAAAAGTTCTGGGATATTCTCCCAATCTGTACGTCCTGCTCTGCATATGTGGGTGCAAGATATGTTGGCTTTATGAGACACAAATTTGACAAGAAGGAATTCAGACAATCACAAACGAGGACACATTGGAGAAGCTTCTTAACAGAACCACAAAAGCATCAATTCGAGGCACGTTGCCTCAGTTCTACATAAGAATCCCAGAGAAGGTTTTCCTAGAGAAGGTCGTGCCAAAGAGCTTATGCTAAAGGACGGTATGCGAAAGGAGGTTCCCCGATTTTTACAGAGGAGGTTATCCTAGTGCGCGTTAACCCAGAGGAGGTTGGTTATTCCCAAGAAGGTTGGAAAGCGATATCTGAGATCGGTCTATTGGCTGCCTCCTAATCAATCCAATTTTCCTGTAAATGTGTGTTGATTGACCCGGCGTTTCAATTACTTTACGTACCAGGTCGATCGAGAGTGTTGATTGAAATGGTAGAGAGCCCGCCCGGGGGGGGGGGTATAAAGAGGGAGGGTAAGGCCGTGCTTAGGCCAGGCTGTAGCTCTTTGCGCTCATCTACGTACCTAGGTAGCAAAGGTGTCCGCGAGAACGTAGATTTTCACAAAGCTTCAAAGATCTCGGCGAGGGCTACCTAGTTATTTTGCGCTTTTAGTACCTCGCCGTAGTGCTTCGCACCACTGAGTCCTCGCATTCTTGTACAGTCTCTGGGGTTGATCGACTTAAGTGGAATGTATTTCTCGAGCGAGGTACAGCTTGGTATTGGCATTTCTGCTAGAAGAATAAGAGATATTGTCACAAGGTTGTCAGGTGGCGCTGTGTCTTCTACCTTGAGGTCGCAGGGCACGCACTACCATTTGCTCGGAGTGTGCCTGGTCCGAAAGTGGATGAATGGAGCCGCGGTGGACCTGGGGAAGCGGAGCTGGCAATGACTACGTCTATGATTGCTTGAAGGGGGGAGGATCTTCGAGTCGGACTCGATTCAGAGATAAGACCCTCCTGAGTCCTGAGGCATGGCGTTCGATCGTCGTCCACCAGCTTGTATACATGAATACGCGTACTTTGTATGTGATTCTAAGTATGGCGGGGCTGGCAATGCATGCGTCAGGTAGGTATGGAGCTGCGAGCGTTATGGATGAAGTCGGATGAAACGGTTTCGATATTGCGGCTGAGTACTCTCCAGAGGCCAAGCAAAGATAGGGGGGTGGGGGGCGGGGTTGTGGATATTTGCCTGGTCCCTGCATCAGAGCCTCATGAAATAGGGGTGCAAAGACCCACATCGTGAGGCTGTTCATAGCAGTTTCTCCAAGACCTGACTCAATAAACATGAAATCTCAGATCGGGACACCCCGAGATTCCGAATCGTTCCGCCTATATTGCCAGCTAAACGCCGTGAGATTCAAGGGTCCGAGGGGAGGGGGGCAGGAAAAAAGGATTGGGTTGTGTCTCAATTTTTCAGACACAGTATCTAGGTAGTGTCAATTTGGTTTCCTTCATGCGCGGGCCACGAGGCTGCCAGTATGGTTCATCCGAGGCCAGGACACTCCTTGGGAAAGGTAGCCAAGCAACGGAATGTGGGCTACACTCTATCGTCTTGTCCCAAGACAGCGCCTGCCATCCCCCAATCACCTGTGGTACGTAGGAACTATAATGATGAAAGGGACGGATGTTGGCTTCGTGCCCCGATGAGCATTCCTTAGCATCGTCTGCTCGATGCCAGCTCCAGTCCACTAGTCCCACCATGCACCAAGATAGAGAAGCCTGCCCATCAAGTACATCGTGCTCTCGATTAGCCATCTTAGGCCGACTGCCACGAGCTTCCAACGCAAGTTGCGCACGTTGAACGCATCGCCATCGCGTGCCGTAGCCGGGATCATCGCCAAGGCTCATCAAGTAGCCAAAGCCATCCTCAGCGGCGCTACCAGTGATGTTCTGCAGTCTTACGCAGGCGTCTGGCCTCCTCAGGCGTGGAGATGACCATGTCAACGTCGATTTCTCGCTCCAGGTCCATCTCCACCTCGGCTTGGACTCTCGGGACGCGAATGAGGTTGCTGTCGTGCTCCTGACTCTGCTTGAAGAGACCAGGGATGTCCTGTGCCAGTGTCTTCACGGCGTCCACCCGCTGCACCATGTCACCACACACGCAGCCATCCACCGCCTGCACCAGCAGAGGCCACATGTCCAAGGAGACCATCTGGGCGTGTCTCTTGTGATAGGACAGAGCATCCATCCATCTACCGTGAGTGGGCTGACGGCAGGAGATCTTGCGCCGAGGGACGATGAGTTTGATGGTCCTCAGACATGTATGGTGAGCCAGAACCTGGCGGTCGAATGTGGCGAGCTGATTCCGTTCGCCTGTGACGATGAGCTCGAGATTCTGGATGCGAAAGAACCACCACATGCATTGCCCGTCGGCGAGGCTCCTCCAAGTGGAAGCATGAATAGCGATGCCATCCTCACGCTTCAGATAGTTCAGCAAGCCACCGGCGGTGGCCTCTTGGTCGCGCACGCCACTCGAATTTCCGAAGCAGAACGTGTCGTACTCGAAGTTCGCCCAAATGTACAAGTAGCCCAGCACTGGCTGCTGAACGCTCTACGATGCTGAAGGTGGTCGCCGATTGCCAGGCCATGGTGCTGAACCAAAACGCGTGGCGGGGGAGCCTGACCTTTGTCCATGGATACGGGGCCGGGTCGGGTACTTCGGGCATCAAAGGGGATTGTCGTCGCGCGCGGTATTTTGAACCGTGTGCCCGACCTGTGCTCTGATTCGCACCTGCATACAAACGGTCAGGCCAGGAGGTCATCCTCCTGAAGTAATGACGAATATGAGGATCGTCAGCCTCGAAGATTTCCCATATGTAGAGTTGCAACTCCCACGGGAGAGCGGTGAATAGGGGAAATTGCTGCAATGCCATCGTGATGGTGAGGTATGTCTCTCGACGGTGGTACGAAGACAAGTTGGCGACGGTGGATATCCGGACGATGCGTTCTCAGAGCCCCAGGGGAGGGCATCGGTACTTCTTATCCTAGCGAACATGATGCAAAGGCGAAAATCAAAGACACATGAGTGCTGCCCAACAGTTGCAGTGGCAACCAAAAACACCACAAGCTGCCAACATCCCTCCAACGGCTGAGTTGGCAGGTGCCTCTTGACAATGACTCCATTCCCAGATATCCGGTCCAGCCTCCAACTGGCTGCTATAGCGACCCCACTCGGAGAGACATTATCCCATTGTGCCGTTGCCTTGCCGCTCTTGCTTGACAAGCAACGGCGTCAAAGGTGAGCTGCCTGCCAACACGCGAGAACGTGCAGCCGTGTACGATCCAACGTCTTTAGCTGTTGCTTAGAGCAACATAACACAAAGCCTTGAAACGCATAAAGGCATTCCGGGGCTCCTTGGTCGATAAGTTCAAGGCTGCCTCGCAAAAGGAACGAAGCTTACCTGCTCTAGCAAAAAAAACCTACAATCAAATGTTGGGCTTCATCGAGATTGAAAACGTCTTGTCAACATTCCGCCGTTCATGGGAACCTGGAGGCAGCGGTCCGAGGATCTGGCGCGCCAGCATGTCCCATGGTTGCCCGTGGGAACGAGAGACAAGCTCTGCCTCGGCGCCGCGTGTCGACCCAAGGTGACAAATGAACCATTTCCCTCGGCCGCCGCAGTCGATGCAAACTCTAAGATACGAGGTGCACCTTGACAGCAGGGGAAGATCCTGCTGTCAGCGCTTCGCGAAAGGCAATCTGTTCGTGCGGGGACGGTGAATAGGCTCAGAAGTCGACCGTAGTTCAGACGACGAGACTGCTACAGTACGCAGCTCCGCAGCGCTGTCGACCTCGCTTGGCCGTGCCTACCTGAGTAAAAAGAAACCTTTGATCTGGCACCGAGGCATTCTAGCACTCTAGCATACCACCGATATGTCCATATGAACGGAGACTCGGTTTGTTTCAGGACAAACCATAATTAGGGTGCCGCAGATTCAGACAGATTGTAAACAAAAGCCCCAATACTGTGGTAGCGCGCAGCCCAAAACCGTCCAGTGCCCCGTATCTTGGGCATTGGCATGCCAGGCTTGACGGTCTGACGCTGTAGCGTTTTTGTGTACCGCCGAAGGTCAAATAAGGCATGTTTCAGCGATAAGACACTTGCAACGAGTGGAAATACCCGTACCAGGATGGGGTCTCCCAAGAGCTCGGGTCTTGTCGTTGCTTGGTGCTTTGGCTCGGCGAAAAGCCTGTTGTTGCTACGGCGTGCCAACTGTCTTAGGGAACCGGGCCCCGTGACAGCTGCTCGTCGGCGATCGGAGCGTGGGTGATACTCGGCCGGACCTCTCCTCCGTGGCCTATCATCGAGACATCGGGGCCGGACTAGCTTGCCTGTACTCGCAATAAGACGGCAGCAAGGCAGATGGCCGCAACCTTGTGCAGAGCATGTGTCCATCTATCTGGTTGGTTCGAAAGGGAGCCATCCAGCGCCGACTCTGCCGCGAGCAGGTTACTTATGGTCCCATCTGGAGAACAAGCCAGAGTCAAATCGAAATGACGGAATGACAAGACGATAGAGTGATGGTTTGACATTGGTGGGCCGTTTGTCACAATAATGGGATCATGCCGATTCCACGACGACTGTCGGATCTGAAGTCCGACCAGTAATTTCGTGTCGCGCATGGTAAAGTTCTGGCCTTTTGCAGCTTCTCTTCGATGCTGACGCGTCCATGCTGCCATGCTGCTGAATGTGCGGGATCAATTAGTACCCGCTTTGTTCAGATCGATCGGATTTTATGGATGTGGGCCATCAAGCATAGGAGAAGAAGGTCCGCAAAGGTTCGGCCCGGAATTGAAAACAGGGCACGGACTTCGGTTGGCGGGACGGGAGGAATTACACTTTGTCATATTCTGGTGAGATGCAGAGACTTGCAGAGTGGCGATCCGCCGAAGGGCGTCGGGATCGAGATCTTCTAGAATGCCATCAGAAAGAATCCAAAATGGCATGTCGATCCTACGACGAAAACAAGGGGCACGAATCCCCTCCACCCGTCCCAGGCCACTCGCAATGCGGCGTTCACGTTATTTGAGCCACAGTCTCGCGCGCATGGGACTGAGACGAGACGGCGCGTGGCACACAACCAGGTACCAAACCAGTCAAGCGCCCAGGCAAGACTCGAGCCCCGAATCAGAAAATCGCCAGTGCATCGACGCCAGATTCCAGGGCGACGGGTTCCCGGCCGCTACGGCACAGATAGTAGTTAGTCCCAGCTTTCAAGGCTCTGAGTCTCTGACAAGTTTAACGACCCGCATCCTCGGCCCAATACTAGATCCACGGGCGGCACCGGGGGGGGGGGGCGCGTAGCTTCTACGGAATATACCGTAACGGGCAAAGTACTATCTGATAGGTGATGGATGACTGCAAGACAGTAAGACGGGATATTGTCCAGGGTCGTTGGTCAATAGGTCGAATCTCTGCTCGATGCATGCTGTAGAAAACTTGATACTTGACCATCAGCGCTACTTATAGCACCACCCAACCGTTGCCTCCGTACCTTAGCGTATCCTGGGTACCGTACCGTACCGTACCGCACCGCACTGCCGGGTCTGGTGCAAGCTTGAAAGTTGCCAGAATTGCGGCCCGGGAAAAGGTTGAAGCTGCATCTCGGGGGCACGTGGCGCGGCAGTCTCGCGTCTGACGATAGGAGCTGGTGATATTAACGTCGAAGCTTGGAATACCGACAATTCTATCATAGGCCTGGAGCGCTCCAACGCCCCGCAAACCTCGAAGGACCTTGGGAGTGAAGGAGGCAAAACCCCTTCGTGGCACACAATGTATCCACTCACGAGCGACCCTGCATGTGGCCAATGGCAGCTGTGTCCCTCCTGCCTGACCCGGTTGGCGGCTGGCGTACATCGTGCCTTCCGCAGTGGGATCGTGATGGCATCGTGGGCACAACCCTGAACTTTCTTTGTCTTGTTCCCCTCTGCGTATTTTATTTTTACCATGCCTGGCTTTCGGTGATTTCTCTGCACGCCCACCCGCACATGCCCGAGGTGCAAATAAGACTCCATCCTGCCAGCCCAATGAACTTTGACTCCTTTTGCTACCCGGGCTAGCCTCGTACCGCGCCGATGACACCGTCGGCAGCCCCCCTCGCGACCCTCCTGTGCCTGCGTACATGACTTGCACAAAGGGGGCTACTTGTTATTCACTTATCGAGTTGGCGTTCGCGCATTGCCGCGCCTCAGCCTGATCTCCGCCGCTGAATCGCGTCCTCGCCGCGACGGTCCGCATTGTCTCGCGAGTCGTGAACTTTGACCGCGCCCTTCTCGAAGGAATCTTGGAAGACTGACTGAATCCACTCAGCAGCCTCCACAGCCACACAGCCACAGGCTGGCAGCGCAGACCAGTTGGCACCAACGATGGCACCGACTGGGCCCCGCTGTGTGGCTCTCCAGCCAGGGGCAGCCTGAGCGCCATGGCCACCGCTGTCGCGTTGGTGGAAGCCTCAGCCTACCAATGTACGGCCGCTCCCCGCAACGGATAGACGGTACATACTGCTGCTGACGGCAGTGGGTCATGCACGAATCCCAGGACGAAGCATGCCACGGGCAGGCACACAAGCAGCAACAGACAACGGAGCTGCATGTTTTCGACCTCGATTCTGACGGTTAATCATCCCCACAACTTAGACTACATATGTACCTGACCGCTGGAGTTTGTTCCCTTTCCCCCAGAGTCGCAGTTGCCGATCCCAAAGGCTCCTACAATATGTACGCTGAAACGATGTGTGGCTGATGTCACTGGTCATTAGGTGTGTCGATGCCAGACGTCTGACCAAACCATGACAGTACATCTGTAGAGACAAGACAGTAAATCCCGTGTGGCGAGTGCGCTTGCGCCGCTTCCCGTCCCTGCCGTCCCTGCCGTCAAGATGTCCTGCCTGCCTGCTTATACATCAATGATACCGTAGACTGACTGGGCTCACCGCTTGCCAGCCCGAATGTTTCGTCGACTCACGACTGATATGATGACAACCGCGACTAGACTAGTCGGTTTTTGCCGGAATGCATTTTATTCGATTCTGCTTGCCCCTTGCCGTGATTTTGCATCGAGATCTTGACAACATACAGTATCGCCTCCGAAACCACCATCACCCAAGCGACAATGAACGGGTTGATACGTCTCACGGATTGACGACGTGTCATAGTCGAGCCTGGCGCCAGCAGTACTTATGATGGAAGCTCGGAATCTCGATCAAGATTTGACACTATCCAATGATGAGCACTTGAGGCCGCCCAGGCATCGCGTCCTTCGCTAGCTGCCCTGTCTGTTTCCAACGCAGGAACAGACACAGGTGACTCACCAGCTACCAGACTACTCCGAACATTCTAGTAGCCAGATATTGCTCTTCACGGTTGTCCTCGCGACCGTATCGCTGTCTGCAATGCCGGCCCGGGCACGCATGTATTATACATAGTATCTCATCACGCCACCAGCCTTTGAGCGCCCAGATGCCGCCGAGCAACCAAGTGGGCCGAGCAAACAAGCCAAGCCAATCCGCGTAGGAACGGGCTGAACTTTGTCCCCAATTCTGTTGCCTGCAGATGCATACGCAATGCAGATGCAGAGGATCCTCGCAAACCCTCTAGACGGACTGTCAGTCACCGCGAGCAACCACGCACAAGCGGACCGAGAGGAGCGCCAGAACCGAGGGAACCGAGAAGGACGCTAGCGACCGTCTGCACACCTCTCTCTGCCTACGACGTCTCCGTCAGTTCGGCTCGACGGCGTTTGAGATGGCGGAGGCGGCTTGCTTGCGCTTTGTTACTTATTAGTCACTTGGGGCGGTTTGGCACGGGAAGAAGCAACGGCCCCGAGGATCTGAGATTTGAGGGCCGATCAGAGTCTGGACTCGCCCAATTACCCCAGCCCTTCCTCCTCCAGTTTCCCCACCGTTTCACACGACCAGGCCACCTGCGGGTTTGCACGAGAGTGCGCCGTGCTTCTCTGTCAGACCATCTAGACCGCGGTGCCACGCGCACGAAACCTCCCCTGATTCCCCTGTTTGCGAGGTTTATTTTGTTGCATGGACGGAAGGCCCCGTCGTACGCTCCGCGGCTTGGGTGAAATGGATCATTTCAAGCGCACGGCGAAGTCCAGGCTCTGAGTTCGGGGGCAAGCAATCTACTCGACGAGGGGAAGGAGATTGAGCGCGCAGCGGCTGCCACGGGACGCCAGGAAGGCTCCAGCTTCAGGTATAGTGGGGTCAATCTGGCGAGTCTGGAGAGCCGGTGCTACTTTGCTGCATACCTAACTTACTCCAGACCGCAAAGTGTACCCACCCAGCCACCGCAGCCTTCAGAGCGCCTGCCCCACGTAAGCGCCCCAGAGCGTTGACAAGCCACGTTCGGCATCCTGCGGGCTCTCCGCTCGGCAATAAGCTGGACATGTCGGCCTCTTTTCAACCTGGAACGGCAAGACTTGGCGAGACAGCGAGGGATAATGTGTGTGCTTCGCAGTGCTTCGCAATTACATTGTCGAGTTTCGGAGACGATGCTCTGTGTGAGGCTTTTCATCTCGTTTCCGGTCCCGGGTCTTACGCAACCTCGAGTGCGCACAGGTGGTGTAGTGCGAAGCTTCCTGCAGGAAAAATCGGAGTCGTCGTCCACGCGGAATCTCGGCGAAAGGGTCGAAGTTGAAACTTGTGGGCCCTCTCTGCTGTGCCGCGGACCCGGCGGGATAGCGTTTTCTCTGCAACAGCCCCATCTCCGACGGCCCATCACCCCATCTCAAAGATATTTTGCAATATCGATGGGACGCTCCCGTAGCCCCGCGGATGATTGCAGTGCGATGGCGAGCAAGCATAACCCCGAACAATTGGACATTGGAATTGACGAGGCACTCTGGACGACGACGACGCTCGGTTCCGGACGCGACGGGTACTCAAAAGGCCTCGCTTCTGGACCCAATAGAGCTCCACCAACTCGAATTTCATCTGTGGTTCAACACGCGTCCAAACAGTGTCAGATATCCTCCAACGACGAGGCTCCAGCAAAGCAGATGTACCACCGCACAACATTAGCGTGGCAGCGCTCTTCGCCGCGACGGTCGAGAAGAGAGAGGGAGGGGGGGGGGGTTGTTCGCACGTCAATGCGCCCAGTTCTGAAATAGCGCCAGCATCCAGGGCGGTCCAGTTTGTCTGAAGTACACGCCCTAAAGCGACCTCGTTAATTGCAATTCGCGCGTCGCTGAGGACCGTTTTGCTGTCGGTTACAACGGTGCCTCTGCAGAGACCAAGGAGGACCCTGGTCTCGCCCTGTCGCGATGCCCCTTTCGCCCTCGGTACTTTGGCACCTGGGTACGTACCCATCTGGGTGCCAAGAGGCGTTCTGGGCATCGACTGGGACAGGGGTAGAGGTACGTACCCGGGTGTCACTGCCCCCCCCCATTCTAGTCACTCGACTGCCGATCTCCCTTGTTTTCCTTCTGATCGTATGCAGAACCCTCGATCCATAAGAGTCTTCTTGGGCCCCCTTCTCTGGCGCCGGCTGTTTTCTTTAGTTTTCTCGTTCCAACAAGCTCTCACGAACATTGAACATAACCCAAACGACCCGTTCAATAAAGAAGATATATACTCCACCAACGGTCACTGCACACCCATGCCAGCATCGAGCTGCAGTACTTCCACATCGACGGACTCTACCACATTACAAAGCTAGGCCCGGGCCAGCAATCTCTCAGTCACCATGGGCTCCTCGACAAGACCACCAAAGAAGTCGTTCAGCAGCTCTTCTTCCGCCTCTTCCTACTCATCCTCGGACTCTGACGTCTCGACAAGCTCTGTGCGGGTCAGCATGGACCGTCCTGTCGCCAGCATCGAAATTATCCGGTGCATGAGGTGTGCCCGCGAGGTGGAGATGACGTCGACCGACCTGCCGAGCATGTATGGAATGGTCACCGTCGGGACTGGCATCTTCTACTGCAACAAGTGCGCGAGGGCGACCGGCTACTCATGAGCCAATTCAGCCCGACAATGACAGCACTGTCTCGACCAGCTTGTCAAACCTCACGTGGCTCATCTTCCAGCATACGCCCACATATATGACACCCCACAATTCCGAATCCGCGGGACCCAACACCCGGGACTCACCAACGACCTTCCCTCCAGCGAATCCTGTGTGACGCCCCAGATTGTACACCACGGTTTTGGAGATCTCTTCTCTGTCTGGAGCACTGGGGCTGAGATCGGAATGAGCACAACGAGATGAAGTGCCATCGTCTCAGTTTCAGATGCTATTTTGATCGGCACCTTCACACCGTACATTGGTCGCCAGATCTTGGTGGGAAGAGGCAACCTGCGGATAAAGTTGGATCTAGCGACGATCTCGGATCTGCCGAAGGGACGCTACCCCATGGGCAAGCGCGCATGGCGCCACCACATGGCTTCCACCGACACCACATCCGACATGGCCGCCAAGACAGCATTTTTGGTTTGTGCAGGAGTTCCACACTCGCGAAGGACGATCACCTTGTGTTTTACTGTGGCTGCGCATGTCGGTCTGAAGCAACCAGCCGATCGGGTGCCGCAACCGGGTCTATCGGGATACACGGCTGCTCTCAGCGGCCCTGCAAGACCACGATAAGCGGACTGAAGCCTGCCTCCCTTGACAATCAGCATGACGCGGAACGAACGGCATCGCTTCGCCCTCAGGAACGAATCGCGAGGAATTCACGGCAAGCGAATTCAGTCGACACTCAAATCTACCAAAGTCTCCACTTGACTGTCATCCGCCAGCCAGATAGACTGACTCGGATACTCCACTCGTCAGTCGCAGCACATGTACGCAGCACATGTACGCAGCCCTACGCCGATGTCCTGGCATCATCCCGACCGCCGGCCTTGTCCTTCATCAAAACGACATCACCTCCAATTTTATCAATTGATTTCAGGGTGACGGAACGGTATCATGCGGCTACCCCGCCAAATGGGGCTCCAAACAAATGAACCGTCGCCTTCCGACCCCAATGAGCAAACACGTCATCAAAATTGCTACCGATTGGCGCGAGATGCACTGAACTAAAATATCTGCTTGTCGAGCCTTTTGTCAATCGAGGTCGTGACGGAAAGCTTACGACAGATAAGGCTTGACTGTCTCATCAATTCATTTCTTTCACATCTCCCACTGGCATCTCCCAGTGGGAGCACAGCCACTGACGTGTCATGAGACATTTGTTGGTATATGCCTCCAACATGTTGGTTTGGTCCTTTCCCCTTCTGGGCGGGATTGACCTGCGTTTTCATTTCTTGGACGTTTTGCAGAGCAGGATTCGAGTTTGGGATGGGAAAATCAGCATTTTAAGCGTGTACTATTTTCTTGCGAGCTCATGCTATTTTCTTGCGTTTGCGAATACCCAACTTGTTACAGCTTTGATCGCACATCCTTCCTTGTCAGCGGGCGTACTGCATACTTGCTAGCGAGCGAAACTTGAAGACACGGGAGACTGCTTTTCCTGCACAACATACACGGACATACAGAATGATCGAGCATGTGGACAAATCCGAAATGCTCGGTCTAGGCTACAAAATGGCACAAAGAACTTCCAAACCCAAAAATTACCACTGTCGCACTTGTGACCTCGACATGGAACTCACCTAGCTTGCCTCTCCCGCGCCTTCCGCTACCAGAGGTTGAGACATCCCCGCTGCGGGAGGGCATGGACTATTCTCGCGCGGCACCGCATTCATCCTCGAACTTGGCCTGCTGTGGCACGTTGGGCATCACCTACCTGCGCTATATAGCCTATGGTAAGACGTCCTAGGAGCATACACGGCTTTTTCCCCCCGGCATGTGTCACGTTGGCGTGTAGATGCCGAAGCTCCGCAAGCCCAGCGCTGTCTCAAGAAGCAAGATTTGACGCCGGTTAAGGCGTTCGTCTGGGAAGAGAGTGAGACAAGATCGCATCCCAGTGTCTCTGGCAAAGACGATCTGGGCGAGACACCGTCGCTGCCGCTCATAGCGCCGAACATGTGTGAGGTGCATTGGGTAGTAAGTGGCAAAGACGAACATGCACACACACGCACACCGGTCGCACGCAGAGGTTGGACGGCCCGTCAGGCTGATACGGCTGCTCATCCTGTGCCCTCCTCTGTAGTTCTCGCCTGGGGACATACCCCCGGTAGCTTGATGGAGAGGAGCCCAGCGATAACGAGGCGATCGTGAGGGCCCGCCGCGGGGCCGCAAACGCGATGCGCGGCTCTCGCCGAGAGGCAGCGGTGATCAGCGAGCGATTCAGAGAACCCACGCGCCATACAGGTCCGGATCGATGGACCGACCTAGACCCTCTAGGCGCAAACCTTGGGGGGACCCCTTCCTTTTGGCTGGCAGACCAAGTTCCTAAGCATGGATTGAACGGCGGGCGACCCGAGTTGGCGGGCTCAAAAAATCCCCATTCTCTGGAACCTTTGACGTTTAGCGTCCACCAGAACTTGAACGGCCCCCCCGGGGGGGGGGGAGATTGGAAATCCCCGACGTCAATGCCGGCGATCCCTCGTCATGCCCTGGCAGAACTGCCCTGGAAGTTTGAAGA
The DNA here is from genome assembly GCA_026120015.1 of Dendrostoma leiphaemia. NCBI lineage: Eukaryota > Fungi > Ascomycota > Sordariomycetes > Diaporthales > Erythrogloeaceae > Dendrostoma > Dendrostoma leiphaemia. The sequence continues at coordinate 109,677 of JALRMF010000023.1, forward strand.
CCGACTTCCTGGATTTTTTGATGCTTTTCGGGACGACTGCAACGTCGTGAACCTCGGGGGGCTGGGGGATAGGAACGGTCTAGACTTTTCGACAGCGGTAGTCCGGTTTGGCAAGGGTCTTGCGACATGGTAGGTTCTGGGAAAATGGCTGAAGTGCACGCGCAGGAGGCCTTCGACTATTGCATTGCTACGATGGTAGTACCTAGTTCAGGACGGCGGGACAGAAGAGACTCGTGTGGCCCTGTGGTCCAGCTCCATTTGCGAGGGCACTGGAACGGAGGAAGCCATCGGCGGGAGAATACACGAGGGAGACTGAGGCCCATCGCTGAGCTCCACTGACATGTCCACGGGACCTTCCATCTTTTGCCCGTGGTGCTATAAACAGAACCAAAAAAAAAAACAAAAAAAAACAAACACTGTTGTGCTCCGTGCCTACCTGGCAGTCAACCGGCAGGACTCCCCGACCTCTCGCTTGTCGAACAAAGCTGCCGAAACGGGGCCTCTCCTGCGTCGAGCTGCGCAGAAGCCGAAATGGCGCCCCAACCCGGACGCTCGTGTCTGCAGCGCCCCTACTCGACCGGGCAAACGAGCTGCGGAGTAGGTGCACTTCTCACGGCATCCAGAGACTGCATCTGCGAATGGACTCACTCGAGTTCCCGCCCCCCCCCCCTCCCTGCCGGCGGATGAGGCATCTGGTGTGGTGGGTTCTTGACGGAACGGGCCAGACGCTGGCACCCCCATGTCGTCTCTCATTTGGCAGCCGTTGCTCTAAAGACCTGTGAAAAATACACGCCCCCTACTTGCATCGGTGTATCTGCATATTGCATCTTTTTTTTTTTTTTTTTTTTTTTTTTGTCGTTGATGTTGTTCTTGTACAACATGGCTTGCTGATACTACCATAGTAGAGGAGATGCAGGACGACATCATGGTGACTCTTGTCTCTCTTCCCCCATGTTCTGGTTGTGAACAGGGATATATAAAACGCCAAGGGGGCCACAAACGCACACACAACACAGCGTCTGTGGGTGGCTTTGACAACAAGATGACCACATCTGTTCTTGATGTCCCAAGGGGAAGGCCAAGACTGGAGGAATGGGCAGTGCTGCACACCAGTCTCTACCGTGCACAACGCGTGCGTGCCCCTCAACCCCGAGCACGGAAAATCCGGGGCTGCCGTCTGGAAAACGAACAACGAGGGCAAAAGCGACGCTAGACGCAGTGTTCGCATGACGACCCGATGGGCCACAAGCGATTGCTCCGTGTCGGCCTGGTCTGGCTGGTAGATCGGCCCAGGCCCTCTCAATCACAGCTTGAGGAAAATTGGGTCTGCTCGGGCAATACTTTGATGTTCAGCGCCGATCAGCGAGATCCAGATCTGGAAGATCACCGCGAGACGCAGCAATACGATGCTCTCCCTCTTGCTTTTCTCCTCTCTATATCGCAAAGATCGCCGGCTTCTTTTTTCGTGATGCGGCTGTAGCGTTCGTGTTGTTCTTGACACGAAAATGAATGCTCATGATCCTTTCGCACCTCACAACCGTGAACATGATTAGCACAAGACAGCCCCCCGGCACACAAAAACCTGGTGTTCTTGCAACCCGCAGCGGCGCTAGCGAGAACGCCCGCGAGATCTGACGACATCGTGCAGCGGATAGTGTCGTGGCACGACGATGGGTCGCAAAAAGAGCACCATCGGCCCCAGTCGTTCCTGCTCGGAGGGGGTGGGCCGTCTGCATGCGCTGCGGACTGAAGGCGGCTGCTGCAGTGAGAAGCAATTGACAGGGCGACCGGATCCCGGGACTCGAAGGTCTTGCAAAGGCGCAGGAGCACCAAGGGCCCGAGTAAGTAATCGATCATTGGGCACACATGCACCGTGCGGTACGTGAGTCGCGGCATAGAACCAATGCCTGCTGCTGCTGTGCCGTGACCCTGTTGCATCTCAGGTGCGAAATCTTGCAATCTTGGACGGGCTGGGAGGCGACCAGTCGGGGCAGTACAGACATGCTTCCTCGCTCGGCACTTCAGCAACGCAGACGCGATGCGGACGGCGTCAACATTTGTGCGTGCGCGCGCCAGCCGCGGTGCAACAACTCCATGACAGCAGGTCGAGCTGGCCAAACCGCCCCCCCCCCCCTTCTTTTGAAGAATTGTTGTCGCTATCGACATGTCGTGTCCAGGGTCCCTCAGGGTCCTGCAGGTCCTGGTCCTTCCACGACGTTGACGACTAGGTCGGCGGGCCTAATTTAATGCAGGGTCTCGCGATGACGTCCGCCCGGCCTGAAGAAACTGTGGTCGACTAACGCGTAGCCTCGGCGGTGTTCAATATAAACACCATGTGTTTGGAGGGGTTGTCAGGACAGGCGGTCTGTACTACCGTCGCATTTCCGCCGTCATACTAGCGGTAGCCCCCCCCCCCCACCCAAAAACAAAAAAAAAAACTTGAGGGGGGCTCCGCGAGCGACGTCGTTGGGAATACCTTCAACGTCGTTGCGGCTTGCCGGACGGAGAGATCAGCGGCCGTCTAGATCGAAGATCCATGTGTCCATCGACAACTGCATCCGGACGACACTCTCCGAAGGGGGCCGGACCCTCTGCGCCGCCGCCAGAAGTCCGCCGATCCTTCTCCGCTTGCAGCCAAGACCGGAATTCGGAATGGCGCGCCGAAGCGAGATGGGACGAAATTCCACAAGGCTCGTGATGAACGCGAGGGTACTCGCAGACTTGTTGATTTTCCTGTGGGGTTCTGAGGCATTCCATACTTGGCGATTCGGATGGCCGGGTCTGGACTCGAGAGCCTGGTCCGATTCATGAGCCGCCCCGGGGATTCCGCGATGGACTGCGTCGGCTGGCTAGCCTCGAAATTCGTACTGTATCTTGTTCGCGGAACCCTTGGGGCCTTGAAGCAAGCAAGCCGGTCCTTACGTACGTGACTATCTGCAACCGAGACAAGCACAGCTGCGAGAGAGCCCTGATTCTGTCTCGAGCAGCCCGCCAAGAAAGCACTCGGACAGCCACAGCCACCATTGTCGTGCAGCTGGCAGCCCAATCTTGGAGTGTGTGCATCACACTCAGCACCTGCATCTGCAGCAGCATGATGACAATGGAGAAGGTCACATGGTGTACAGTAACCCCGGTTCCGGGCTTCACGTAGCCACATTGTCTTGGAAGCCTTTGGAAGTCCCCCCTGTCGTGGACATTGGTCGAGCCTCGATATTTCCATATCTGTTGTATTGCAAGAACGTCCATGGCATTCCGCCGGTCTTGTCAATGCGAGCACCCTCTTGGTCAAGGTCGACGCATGTCAGCTTGAAGCCGTGGAGTCATCGCCGAGGCTGTCAACATCCCTTCCATCTCCCCTGCTGACGCTACCGTTCCGTTGTCCGTCTCGACACCGTTAGCGTTCCTTGACTACAGCCTCGTCTTGTCAGATGCCCACTCCACCTTGCCAGCGCTGTTACTTCAAACAGCAGCAAAGCGCAAAGTACATGGTGAAGAGAGATTAGTCCGGGTGAGACGATTTGACCGATAGCTTTCTCATTATCGTGAAGTGAAACGGACAACAAAGGGGACCGCAACCCCGTAAACTCCAAGCCCGGCAATGCATACCTACCATGCCTTCAATGTTGTTCCCAAAGCAATGACACACTGTGGATGTCGGTAATAAACCAATGAATCACCACCATACCGTCAGCCTTCCATCTTGACATCTTCGCCAGAGCCTTCTTTGCCAAGATTCTTCAGAAGGTAGCTTCGTTTGAAGTATTCGTTGGGATGCACAATAGTCTCCAACTGCGTTGCGCTCATGACCCCATCGTCCTTCGCCTTCCTGATCTCGGCCTTGTGCAAATGCTCAAAGACACTGCTAAACGTCAGTCCTGTCTCGCCCAGCTAGAACTCCACGGTTTCGACTCACCGATTGCATGCCATGTGAAACTTTTGCTTGTCCTTGTCTTCCTTGACGCCTTGCAGCACACCCCTGTCGTTGACACCCATGGACTGCATCAAAGCTGTCAGATTCTCCAGATTGAAGTGTCGGTACGGGCAGCCGTGTGCCTCGCCAGGCCCCGGTGGGTGTTCTGTCAGGATCTTCTGACAGCTGAATGGGCTGTAGCCCCCACCGCGTCTGTTGGAATCGCCACCCACGTCGCCGTAGGAATGCCGCACGTTGTACCTGTAGTCCTTGTTGAACTGGTCGTCCGTGATCTTGTGGAACGACTGCCGCCAGAAGATGAGACACTCCTCGAGATTCAAGCCGATGCCCTTCAAGAATAGTGTGTATTGCAGACGGCCAAAGTGCTTGAGATGCGCATCACGCCGCAGAGAACGGTGCAAATGCGACATGCACGCGGGGAAGTGCTGAGACAAGGTGTCGATGTTGCGCGCTGTGATCTCTGCACCCGCGGGCAGGTCACCCGAGCCGCTCTGATATGAGGCGTCAGGAGTGATGAAGTTCTTGGACAAGTGGTCGAGGATGGGTGTTAGTCGGTCGTCCTCGTCGAGCCGTGGGAGTGCGCGTGCAGTGAGCTGTGAGCATTCGGTCAGCAATGTTGGCCCAATGTTGTTGACACCAAAACGATGCCCATTAGTACTGCATGCTCACCTCAAGAGATTTCTCTAGCCTGGACGTGAACTCGGCCAGAACCATGCTGGACTGCTCCTTGGATGGCACATATGCCTGGCCAGCCTTGAGAAACACCCTCCTGCCCTCGACCAGGTCCGGCACACGCTCCCAATCAATTTTGCACCATGTCTCGTCCTCGGGTGGGCCCTTCCGGCCATAATTGCTCGCTGCTGCCAGCGCACTGGCCAGATCCCTCTTCTCGTCCTCGGATACCATCTCCCAGTCCAAGTTGAGACTTTCCACAAACTTGGCTCGATCTCTAGAGTCTTCAGCAGCCAGTCGCAAACGGAAGAGCATGGTCTCGACCCGCGTAAACCGCCTACGCAGGTCCTCGGTCGAAGCGAAGGCTAGACGTAGGATGAAGTGACTGTAGTGATCTTTCTGGCGTTGTAAGGCGAGCTGTGATGATTGCGAGCTGTTGTGGTCCAGGCGCAGGTATTTCTCGAGCAATGGCTTCATGTGGGCGGCAGTCTCGTCAGGGGATTTATTGCGAAATGAGCACGCCTCGAGTTCGGCGAGGACTGGGAAGAGGTCAGCAACATGTCAGCGGATCTGAGGAAAACGGGGCCTGAGAAAAGGATCGTCCGTACTCCGTAATCGATCTATTGCCCATTGCTCAAACTGCTCCAGAGTGATGTCTGCTGTTGGCGGCGTCGCGTAGAAGTTGAGCCTGTGAGGGTACTGCGTCTCCTTGTACCCTGCCTCGGCAAATTGCTTCTTGCGGTGATCAACATGACGCCGTTTCGCATCGATCCGATTGTAGTCTTGTCGAAACATTTTGTGGCCTTTCTTGGGTTGGATTCGGTGATGTGGTGTTGTGTATGAAAGACGAAAAGAAGAAGTCCAAAATGCGAAGTTGGGAGACGCGACGCGGGACGCGTTCCCCTGCTCTTTGCCCATTTAGAAGTGATCGACCAATCGGGTGTAATTCATTCGCAAAAGTGGGCCCTTGCATCTCAGTCAGCACCCGCAGTGAATTCCAACGTCGCTGGGGTCTGTCTGCACTGACTTCATGATCCGTCCTCCCCCCCTCCCCGAATGTCGCCTGGCTACGACCTGTCAGAGGCCCATACCACCCTTTCTAACTTCGGATGGAACAGAAGCCAGCCAAATTTTAATCACTGACCGCTCCTGTGCTGAAAGGCGACAGGACTATTAGTCTACTGCTCACAGCAGCTTGCGCCTTTTGCACCGCCATCCTCCCTGTTCTTCTGTCGCCCAGCAACAGAAGATACATGGTTGGTTGGTCAATACGAAGCAAGGTTCATGATCATATCCAAGATGGACTAATTTGAACGTTCCTTCCTGGGTTTAGGTCTGGGAACATCCTACAAGCGAGAGTTGACCTGGGTCCGGTTCCACACTCCCGCAAAAACGGCCGATATTTCCCATTTTCGTTGTTTTAGGAAGGTGTTTTGGAAGGGTGTCTTAGGAGGTGTCTCATAAGGAGGATAAAAGAAGTACGTACAATGAGGTTTATTGTCCTCGGTCTTAAGTTGGTGCCTATCGTTTGCCTGCTGGCTAACGCCGGCCCGATTCGGGCCGATGGGTCCAAACGGCCAGACGACGGTCTGGTTGTCCCTCTGATACAATTGTATACGTATACGCCTCTCCCTTACTCTAAAAATGCTCTAAGTAACTCTCTTGCACTTGTTTGGCTAAACAATGGTCTAGTTGTCCCTTTAATAAAGGAGGTTAACCGTACATATGTACGCATTGCTATCAACCAATATCATTAAAAACGCCAGTCCCCCAAGCTATCTATGCCAAAACTCCAAAACTTAAAGTCTTGCCTAACCCCCTCTGCCAAGACAACCTCTTTACAAACGCCTGCCTTCCCTACTTATCCTTATCCTTCTTCTAAGCATTAAACCTTCGTTTCTTTAAGGCAAATAAATCTAAGCCATAGTTACTATTACCCTTATCGTCGTTATTTTGCTCTTGCTTATCTAATTTAATAAATGCATTAAGACGCATTTGGCTAAAGAGAAGGCTTTTTTAACACTAAAACCTTTGTCTAGTTAGCTAAATAAAAGGCCTTGCGAAGCTACTAAAAGCTTTGCCTTTAATGTTAAAAGATTAAAAAAGTAATATCTAGCAAAGCAGCGTTAATTTAAGTTTAAGCAACGTAGCAAAGCCATTAGTAGCCATAAATATACAATGCGATTACAGCCGCAGAGATCTTTGTTCTAATTTAGCTATAGAAGTAAAAGGCGTCCCAAAGCTATTAAAATTTTAGTCTTCGCTGGTTAAAGACTGGCGATGCAACTTGCAGCCCTAGGATTTCTATTTTAAACTTAGTCCCAGCGTAAAAAGATAAAGCATTATAGAGCTATTAGAATCCTAATCTTTATTAGCCGCTAGAGCATCTGCAAATGTAACTATTATAGTCTCTTAATAGTAATCTTATATATATTAATAACTAAAGAGATTTAAATTTATAGCATATTGCTTAAAGAATGCTTAAGTATTATAGTAGGCAGGTAAGTTGCAATGACGCTTAATTTTAAAAAAAGAGTCTTTTATTAGCGTAAATAAACACTATCTATATATTTTGCCCTTTAGATTATCCTCTAGATTGTTATTTAAAATCTATTTAAAAAGCTGCTTTAACAATGCCTTTGCTACCTTTTTGCTAAATATACTTTTTATTTATCTTGCTTATGGAATATGCGTTGCTTCTTAGATTATTTATCTTGGTAGGTATTTTTTAGCGGAGAGTAAGACTAGGTATTAGGCTTGCTTATACGGTTCTTTTTTTAAATAATGCTTTAAGTTAGCTAATTGTTTAGTTTTATAATTGCAAGGTAAATATTAAAAGGTTTTGTTAAGTTAATATCTTTCTAAGAAGCAGTTTATATAGTAGCTATATATTAGCACTCTTTTTGATTTCTAATAAAGGCTGATTTTTTAAGCTTATAGTATTTATAAGCAAAGGTAATTGCATTAAAATAGCAGAATATAACTCTTTTCTAGACTTTTGCAATAAGAATTGGCATAAGCTTTTAGATTTTTGTGTTAAAGTATAATAAATTGCTTTTTTTTTGCTTTAAACTAATAATTAGCTTTTAAATAATAAGTATGCTTTGCGAAGAAAGCGTGTGTAATTGCTTTTAGGTTTTTTTTTCTAAGGTAAAAGTATTTTTAGTAAAGTGTTAAAAAGTTATTATTAAAAAACTTATTGCTATATTAGTCGCAGCTTTGAAAGCTGGTTTGCGAAGAGGTGTGCTTATTCCTTATGTGATGGATTTATTAGCTAGCATTTAGTTTCTGGTTTAAATAGCTAGGCATTTTATAATATGTTTGTATTAGGTTTAAAAAGCTAGGTTTGTTGATTGTTTAGTGCTAGGGGGGGATAATGCTTTTGGGATAGCTTATGACTAGATTTTTGCAGAGAGGTTAGTTCTTTGGCTTAGTGTTAGAGTTAAATGCGTTTTTTTATAGTTTTTTAAAAAGGCTTAGGTGTAGATTTTATAGAAGAGAGAACGGTAGAATTTGTTTTTATATGCTTAGTAGAAATGGCTAAAAAGAGAGATTTTATAAAGCTATAATTTAGTTAATTAAGCGTATATTAAAAGAAATTATTTTAAAATTAAGGTTAAAAGAGTAAACTTTATTAAAGGGTTTAGCATAGGCTAGTTCCTTTCTCTATTTATTGATAACCTTGCCTTTGGTAAGCAGATGTTTACTGTTAAAACTATGCTAAAGACTTAAAAACATAGCATTATTGAGAACGCTTAACGTTGCTAGTAAGCCTTGATAGGGGTAATAATGAAAAAAAATAATAGGAAGTTAAAAGTTGTCTATAATTAAGTAATAAACTTTATTTTTAAAGTTGGGCCTATTAAGATTAGCATTTCTACGCTATAACTAGGCTTTTTAAACCTTGTTTTAGGCAGCGCAAATCTTAGGGCAAAATATATGCATGATAGTATATAACGTCTGCTTTTAATCAAAATCCTTCTTAAAAAGGTTAAGACGTTGTATAATTTTATTGCATTTTTACTAAAGTTTGACTAAATCTCAAAGAATTGCTGCTTATAAAATGCTGCTATGCTAAATGTTAGCTTTTATCTATGCCTTGGTAAAATAGTGCTAGGGATATAGCATGCTCTTAAATAGGCAATAGATGTTAAATTTGTTGTTTAACAGGCTGTAGAATTATGCGATCTTTCGACAATTTAAGATAATCTTAGCTAATTGCTAAGGGTTAAGATGATTAATGTTCGTTTGGTTGACCTATTTAGTATCTTTTAAGCTACTTAGGCCAAGATTAAAAAGCAGACTTTCATTACTCTACTTATTTGCTAAAATATCTTTAATATATAAATTATACTCTTTGGTGTAATAAGCCTAGAGAATATTTTTCTGCTGTTTTGATATAAGTTCTTTTTACTTAGCCAATGCCTTGCTGCAATCTCTATCATTAAAGCTGAGAATTTGCTAGCTAATGCCTATATTGCTAAGAGCAATTAAAATGCTATTTATCTTAGCTTTGCATTTAGATTAAGGAAGAGAATTATTATTGATAACTTTTATCTAAAGTATTGTGATGAGAGGGATAATTACTTAAAACGATTTTTTTTTGGCTTAATTAAAGAATATAAATATATTGACTACGTTGAGGCTAATATAATAGCACAAAGCATTAAACTATTTTAACTTAGCAAAGGGCAAAAATACCTTAAATAACTAAGCGTAAAGGCTTTTGACTGCAAGCATAGATAAGCTTATAAATGTATTGTATATGATATAGGTTGGCTTGTTAGAATTAAAAGCGGTAGAGGGGCGGTTTGGGTAAACTGGGTAGTAGCTAGAGAGAAAGCTTTTTTATATTTGTTGAGCTTACTATTGGTTTTGCTCGTTGTTTAGCCGGCTTCTTATAAGGGCAGTATTTTAAAACCTAGTTTTATTTAGCTAATGTGCCAAAAGCTAGCTAAAAAGAGCATTAGGCATAATAGAGAAATTAAGATTATTTAGTTAGTTATAATGTTTAGCAGCGTTTACTAAAATATATCTTTTATTTAGATTTAAGTAAGGGTAAAGGGAATGTATTTTAAAGTAGATTTAAATCTTGGGGTTATAGCTTAGAAGCATATAGTGGGTATTTTTGATAGGATTTTTACTTGGTGGCGAGAAATGAAATAAATAAGGTTTTGATATCTTAGGGGTATTAAACAAAATGCGAATAAAATATTTTATATAAGCAGAGTACCACTCTTAAATAGTTATAATAATTGACTAAAGCGTAAAATTGTGAATAATGTTATTTAGCCGTTTAAGCTGGCTGCGATACTTGGTTGTTTCGCTGTTGGGGTCCTGAGTAATCGCTAGCAGCTTTTAAAAGCTGGGAATGGAAAGCCTAGATAGGGTTAGATGGTATTGAGCAGTATATTGAAATAAGTTAATTATAGCATATATGCTAGCTTGCGTTAATATAAAGGCAATATAGCCCTAGGCAAAGGTTTGCTATAGAAATTTGTTAGCTTTAGCATTTTTTAGATAGCAAACTTTGTAGTAATAGGTAATCTAATGCTTGGTATTTTATAAAATGTTAAACCTATATTTTGGGTTTTTGTTTTTTTGTCTTTTATTAACATTAAACTTCTCCTTAGTTTAACTTATAATCCTATAATAATAGGCCTCTCTTAGAATATTATTAACTATTATAATTAGCTTGCCCTTAGTGCTTAGCTTTTAAGCTAGCTGTTGGATAAGCGCTTTGCAAAAGAGCTGGGTTTTTCTCGCGGCTAGGGGCAAGTTTTTAGAGAGTATGCGTAATATTAAAAAGACAAAGTTTAAAAGATTCTAACTATTAGAGGGTAGCTTAGTAAGGTTAAGCTAAGGCATATAAAAGAGGTTATAGATAGCTTTAATTATGATAACACCTAAGGAAGAGCTATCCTGCTAGTTAAATAGATAAATTAGTTTGAATTTGCAAATCTGCAAAAGTAGCGATATAGTCTTGTGCCTCTTATTATAGTTTATAATACTAAGGTTTTTGAGCAATTAGCAGTATACTTTTTCTACCTTTAGAGCAGCTGCTTGTTGGTTTTTTTTGCTGGAAAGGGCGTTAAAACAGCGTATGCGTCCTTAGGCAGCTAAAGCAATAATAATGCTATAAAAGCCATTTTTGTTTATATAAACTATAATATACTATAGTGCTGTTTTTATTGCATTTTATTATAGGTTATTTAGCATAATAGCTAGCTATTCTCTCTTTTATTATTAGAAAAAATATAGGCAGATAGGCATAATAAAGATAGGTTTATAGTATTAAAGGGTTGCTATGTAAAGAATGCTGAAAAGGTGCTTTTTATAAATAGGGTGCCCGCTTTAAATCTCTAGATGACTATTGTGCATATACTTAATAAAACAAGTTTATAAAAATAAACAATTGCTTTAATCCTAGGGTAAAAGCAGCCTAGGGTATCAATGCTTAACTAACTTTATAAGTAATATAGCATGCTGTATAAAAAGGTAACTAATGCATAATGCCTTAGTTTCCTTGCTATAAGCCACTTTTTTATCTGCTTTAAAATAAGGTGCTAGGGGCTCTGCCTTATTACGCTTATATTTAATATTAAAAAAGCTTTATATAGCTTAGAAATTTAAGCATTTTTAATTATTCTGCGTATTGCCAATGCTTGTTTAAATATTAAAAACCTGCTAGTCCCAAGCCTTTAAAATATTGCTGCGTATTAAAAAGCTATATGCTATAATAGCGCTAAAGATTTAGCTAAGCAGCTAAATATTAACCTTAAGGTAAATAAAGGCATTTATATTATAAAAGTATATTTAGCGCTAATTAGCAAATATAATAGCATTTTATTATAATACGCTTACTTTAAGCTTATATTAATCTTATCTTAATTAATAAATCTCCTTTATCTACTTAAACTTTTTCTCTATAATTCCCTAAATAATATTCTCCCAAAGCAATAAAGCAAAGGGCTATAATAGCTAAATATTGCCCTTAATAAATATAGCGTTAAATGCGCTCTCTGCCTAGGCTATAGCGTTAAACTTGCTCTTTTTAAAGAAGGCTATATGCCGCGCTAATAACGGTAGCTTATTATTAATAAACATAGCCTTACCTTTATTATCCCCTTAGTCCCTATCATTAGCCTATATTAAGTTTTGCTCTTTATCGTTAATAAATATATCATTAGCCTTAGCCTAATTATCCCCTTCTAAGTCTACTTTCTACCCTAGGTCTAGCAGCTTATTATTAATAAATATAGCCCTGCTTTTGCCCTTTTCTTAGGCTATATACTACTATAGCAAAAAAAAGTTATTCTTAAAGTTAGATATAATTTTAGCTAAGTCTTGGTGCCAAAGGGTATATTAGCTTAATTAATCAAACCAAAAACACTAAAATATACCTAAGTAATAGCTTAAAAAATAATAATAAAATTATAGCATAAGTTAGTAAAGTAAAGTTATTATAGCTGCTAAGCGTAGCTTTGCCCTAATATTAATATATATAAGTCAATAAAGTAAAGTTAAAATAGCTGCTAGGCTTAACTTTGCCCTAAAGTTTTATATTTATATAGTTTACAAGCTAATTAGGTTGTAATAGCTGCTAAGTTTAATATTACTATAATATTAAAATAAGATTATAACAGTTGCTAGGGTTAGCGTTGCCCTAGTGCTAAAGGCTTATAAGCTTTCTACTAGAATTCTCTCCTAATCCAATATTTCCTATTAAAAAGCAAACATTTAAAGAGGTAAAAAGGCTAGTATTAGTAAAAAGCTCTTTATAATAGGTTTGCCAATATACCTTTAGCAATAAAGCTATTGTATTATACCTTTATTTTATCTTAGTTTTAAACAATAATATATATATAAAAGTATTTATACAATAATAGTATAGATAAATCCTAGAAAATTATATATAACCTAGGTAATTACTATATTAGCTAATTTAGATAATAATTAAATAGTTTCTTTTTGCTTATAGCCTTAGCAAGCTAAAATATATAAAAGCCTAAAAAGCATATAAAGAGAATATTAAAGAAATTAAAACGTTGGTTTAAGCTTTTAAAAAGCAGAGTTTTAAAGTTACGCCGTAAAGTTTAAAGATTCCTTATGCCGCAGCCGTTTCTTACAAAGAGTTTTAGCTAAGCTAAATAAAGAGCTATAATTGCTTGCAAAGTTAGCTAAGGCAGACTTTTGCCAAGGCAAATAGCAGCCTATTATATGTAAGGGGGGGGGGGCGCTTAAGGTTTTTGTAAGAGGGTACTAGTGTTAATAGTTTTAGTCTTAAGAGTGCTGGTTTTAGTTTTAGTCTTAAGAAAGCAGACTATATACCTTTTATACTTAGGTTACTAAAGAAATCAATACTTAAATTAATAAAACTATTACTTAAGCTGCTTTTTTTGTTAGAAATAGCGCGACTTATAAACTTATTATTAAACTTATAGGCATAATAAAGCTTATTTACCACGCTTAGTAATAGGATGCCAAAGGTTTTGCTAGCTTTACTGCCGGCGTAGTATAAAGATAAGAGAAAATAACTTAAGTATAAGGTATGCCATAGAGACACAAAGGTGTAAGTAAATAGCAACCTACTTAAAGAAGGGCATTGTAACGTATATCGGTCTTTAAGTTTAATTAGAATGCCTGTTTTAATATAAGCATAATTTAATTGCAATTATGATTTTTAGTATAAATATGTCAGCTTAATAAATTTTAACGGGGAAAAAAGCAAATGCATAAAATAAGGGTTAATAAAAGGAAATATATTGTTAGATTGACGATCTAAGTTAATAGAAGGCAGCGTTGTAAGGTTGTAGATAAAGGATAAAGTTAGTGATGGAGGGGTTATCTTGGTAGAGGGGGTAGCTGCTTTAGCTGCCTAGCATGCCTTAACTTAGTGGTAATCGCAGCTTTTGCTGCAGATATATCAGCTTAATAAATTTTAATGGAAAAAAGGATAAATATATAAATTAAGGGCTGAAAAAGATAAATATATTATTAGATTAATAATTTAAGTTAATGAAAGGTAGCGTTATAAGATTGTAGGTAATAGGTAAAGTTAGCTTTAGCAGAGTTATATTAGCGGGTTAGAATCTTATATTAGCTATACTAAAAGCCCTAATTGCCTTAGTGGCAATTGCAATATTAACTGCAAACTAGTCAAATAAACTATATTTAATAATAAAAAGAGTAAGAGTATTGATTCAAGGCTATAAAAGATAAATATATCTTTAGATTAATAATTTAAATTAATAAAAGGCGGTGGTTTAATTTGCATTAGTGAGGCTAGGTAAGCCGTCAAGGTAGGCAAAAGTTTTACCTTGGCTGCTTATAGTGTTTAAATATAATTGCAATTGCAATTTCTACTGCAGCTTTGTTAGTTTAACGAATCTTAACGAGGAAAAAAGTAGACGTATTATTTAAAAAATTGCAATTATAAGTATTGGGTTATTTTAATAGTTTTATAAGGGTGTGATGTATAATTAAAAGATTATGGGTTTTGGTGTAAGTAGTATAGCGCTAAGTGGGATTAAAATATAAAAGATTTAAAGGAGTCTTTAGCTAAAGGTTAGATTGCTAGCGTTTGCTAAACTTTTATTGCGCAGCTTATTAGTTAATAAACTTTAAAGATATTATAATTTAAAGTTAAATAAAAAATACCTAGGTATTTAAGTAGATAAAGAAAGGCGCTTATAGCTTATTAAAACTTAGTTGCCTAATTGCAAAAATAAGCGTCTGTATAGCTATAATATAAAAGGCACTAATCTACCATTCACATAGCAAAAGCAATATAAGGCAATAGCTAAGGGCAATAAGTATTAATTGTAATTATTATATCCAAATTATAACTATAGCTAGCCTAAATCTTATAAACCTTACTAATCTCTTTAATAGCAAAGAATAAATGTAAATTCAATTATAATAGCATTTTATTCCTCTGCTGCCCGCAACTAATCTTTCTATATCTTATCCTACTACTAAGTATCTCCCACATTGCAGCAATACCTTAGATTATAGCTATGCTAATTTAAAACTACTAAGACCAAGTCTCTCTACATTATAGCAACGCCACTATACTATCTACTACTGCAAAGCTATCAAAGCTAAGTTTCCCTACCCTATAGCAACGCTACCATATTATCTACCGCTATAAGGCCATCAAAGCCAAGTTTCCCTACCTTATAGCAAAACTATTAAGTTACAGCAATGCTACTTTATAATTACTAAAACAATAAAGCTATTAATTATAGCTATACTACTTAAATAAAGCATAAAACTGCTAAATCTTGCCTTTACTCTAAAACTATACTAAGATTGCTGCTTATCTTATTATAAAATAAATCCTTTACTATAAGTTTATAATTACCTAAATCTATTAAAACTATCGCTAAGCAAATAAATTATTACTTTTTAAAATAAAATCACCAAAATAACCTTATTAAAAAACTCAACCTCTAGAAACAAAGTCTACTAAAACCATCGCAAAACAAACAAAGTTATATATAAATAAAACAAAACCACTACCATAATACATAATCTCCCAAATCTATTAAAACTGCCACTAAGCAATAAAATCATCGCCTATAATATAATTACTAAAAATGCTTTATACAAAGCAAAATAAAACCAACACTAGACTTTTACTCTTAAAATAAGCTTTACTATTTGTATATTAGCATTTATAAAATACTATATAAATAGTTAAAACATTAAACTATCCTAATTATCCCTAATATATAAAGGAATAAAGGAGAAAGCTGTAGATTAAAAGCTAGCAGTAGAGTGGATGCGCATATAAAATAGAGATATAAAAGGCTTATAAGCATTTAATTTAAACTTAGATTTACTTTTATTATAAAATACAAAGTTAGCCGCCTATATTTTAAAAATAAGAGCAAATTTAGTCTATATTAAAAGCTAGCAGCATATTTATTTAGTAAAATAATTTTATATTAGTAAATAAGCAAATATAATATAAGAGATGAAATAGCAGAGGTTAATATTTAATTTAAACCTAAATTAGCTTTTATTATAAAACCTAAAGTTGGCAGCCTATCTTTTAAAGTTAAAAATAGTTTTAGTTTAAATTAAAAGCTAATAGCGTAGTAGAGTAACTTAGGTTGATTTATAGTATATAAAATAGAATAACGGCGGCAGGCGTTTAATCTAAACTTAGATCTGCTTTTATTATAAAACCTAGAGTTGGCCGCCTATCTTCTAGTAATAAAAGCAATTTTAGTCTACATTAAAAGCTAGCAGCATAATAAAGCAATTTAAATGATTAAATATAGTAGATAAAATATAAACATAGGGAAACAAACTTAGGGTTGCTTTTACTTATAAAATCCAAAGTTGGCTGCCTATATTCTAAAAGATGAGAGCAGCCTAGGTTAAAATAATAACGCCGTAGTTAAGTTCAGCCATTTGTTTTATAATGCCATCTTATAAGAATAATGCATGCTTTAATAAAAGCTATAAAAATATACATTATACATTAAATATAACTAATAACTTCTTAGTTTCTTTATTATCTACGGCACCTAGGAAAAGTAGACCTAATTATATATAAAACCAACATAGCAGCGGCCTTAATGCAAAAGCTACACCTAAGCTAAACTATAGTCTTTATAATCCTTATCTTTTACAAAAACGCTCTTTTACACTATGCAGGCAGGTTATAATAAATCCCTAACAATATCCTCACTACCAAATAAACCTATAACCAGCTTCTTAATCTCAGCAATATCGTTGCAAACTTACTTCAACTATTTAGCATTCGCCACCATTATCTTATCTAAAATATCTAAGGCTTTATTAATATTATAACAAAGATTGCTACAGATCGCAGCAACTCTATTACAATAGCCAGCAGCAAAAAGATTACAAGCATTTATAACAAAAGTTTTTAAATTGCTCTTATTACTCTACAAAAGATTAATAGCAGCTTTGCAACAAAATTAAAGAAACTTACACCTAAAACTATACCATTTTAATAATACTTAATAATAGCCTAGGCAAAAAGCAAAAAAAAGTACTTGAATTTTATAAACTAATTATTATAAGCACTAATCTAATAGCATATTAATAAAGTGCTTGCTGTAAAATAACAGCAACTTTACAAAAATGCAAAAACTAAAAGCCTTTAAAGCTTTGCAATAGGCACAGCATATATCTTTAACCTTTATATATAAATATTAATATAAAATTGCAAAAAGGTTAAAAAAACCCTATAAAAACTTACTAATCTCCTAGATATAAAGCAATTTAACAACGCTGCTAATATTTATAATGCTAAGAGTATAAAGGGCGCAGATACTTTATAGCAAAGCTAAGGCAATACCACAGCGACTATTATTCAAAGGCAACTCTTAGGCATTATCTAAAATATCGTTGCAAACTTAGATTACAACTAAAAAAAACTCGCTAAGTCTAAGATAAAAGTAAAGCACTTTGCCAAAGTAGCTATTATTGTTAAAGTCCTTAAAACGCTTAGAAATAGGGTAAATAACCTTATTGCAAAGTTCCAGCAAGGTCTCAAAAGTAAAGGCAGTATTAGGCATTTTAATAATTAAGCTAAGATTAATATAAATGCTAATAATAATCGCGCAAAGCTTACAATTAAAGGGTTAGCGGGGTTGGCGAAGTTTATAATTAGTTATATTAGTAATTATAAAAAAAAAAAAAAAGTTTAATCCTAAGGCGCAAAAACGCAGCCTCTTTGCTGGTTAAAGTTAATCTTAAAACCTTAATCCCTATACAATAACCCTCTCTGCCCCCCTTTCCTTATACCTTTTAAAAAAAACCTTTTATTATTCAAAGTCTAATAAATTCTTTTAATAAATTATTTATAATAATAGGTATATTTTTTCTAATGCTTTATTATCTTAGCCTAATGCCTTTTAAAGGTTTTGTAAAATAATGCAAACTTTTACTATAATAATATTAGCAAAATATAAATATACCCAAAAATAAGTTGCGCGCTAGCAAACCGCCTACCTAGTTAACTAAACAAAGTAATTGCAAACATCCTTAAGCAGCTAAGCAGTTATTTATAATGCTTGCAAAAACGGGTTAAAACAGCAGCCGGCTAGCAAGCCCCTTATACTAGGATTTAATAAAAAGAGGACGCTATTATAAAGCTTTAAAATATGCTTAATGCTATATGTGCGCTAAGCTAGCTAAGAGCAGGCCTTTCCTAGTTAATTACTATTATAAGCTAGAACCTTAGCGTTTATATTTAATAGCAATAATAGATTATAGCAGCCTTGAGAATTATTAAAAGAGAGACTAAACGTAGCACTTATATAAATACCCTCGCTTATTCTTACAATCAGGCTACTAAGAGGCTGCAAGCCATATAAGTAATCTAGCTAAGTCTTAGTTTAGTGCCCAATATTCCTTATGCCTTATAATATGCTATTTTTTACTTTCCCTTTTTAATATGCTTTTTAACAATATAGTAATAATACTTTACCTTTTTAATATAGCTTTAGGTTACTAGTAACTTATCTATTCCTTATTTAAGCCTTAAATTATAATATCTTATAAAACAGCCTAGTGCTTAGTTTCCCTTACTGTTTAGCAATATACTTTTTAACAACGTATTAACCTTTACTTTACCATCTTAATATACTTTTTTAAAGTGTTAATAATATCTTGCCCTTTAACGCTTTTAACCCAAAGCTTAATTAGCGCTGCTAAGATAAGCTTTATAATAGTAGTAAGCTTTTTTTTTATCTTTGCATAAGCGCGCTGCTTTTGCTTAAGCGCTTTTCTATAATAATCAACTTAGTTTTACAGCTCTTAAACCTCTTTGTATAGCTTACTAATAAAAAAGGCGTTATAAGCATTTTAGCTAGTTGGCTTAGCAGGTAGCTTCTCTTTACGCTTATTTTTTAGCGCTAAGCGGCCTATAAATAATATTATTTATTATATAATCTTATTTTTAATAATAAACTTTATAACGCAAATATTAGCGCAATAAATTATATTATATATATTTTCTTTAGTAGTAAAAGCGCTGTTAAAGATTTTATTCTTGCTAAAGAAGCTAATAAAATATAGGCCGTTTTAAATATCGTTGTTAGGGTTCTTAGCAAAAGGAGAAATTGTCTTTTTAACCTTAACCTTCTTATTATAGTAGGCGTTAAAATGTATATTTAAGCTAGATATACTTTTATAATAATGCTTTATCTACTTATCTTTAGCCTTAGTATTCTTAGCAAAGGTAAAGCCTTTATTTTTCTTAAAGATAAAATTAACCTTGCTATTTTTATTATCCTTATCGTCCTTATTATCCTTATTATCTTTATTAAATAAAAGGTTGGCTATTATATTATTAAAGTTAGCAAATTTAAAATCTTTTATAAGCTTGGCGTTTTTAGCGTTTTAAATAATAGCAGAGCCTTTGCTTTTTTTAAAGATAAAGTTAACTATATTATTTTTACTGTTTTTACTAAAAAGCTTAGCTATAATGCTATTATTGCTAGCAAACTTAAAGTTTTTTATAAGCTTAGCGTTTTTAACATTTTAGGTAACAATAAAGCCCTTATTTTTTTTAAAAGTAAAGTTAACTTTGCTATTCTTGCTAAAAAAAAGCTTGGCTGCAATATTATTATCGCTAATAAACTTAAAGCCCTCTGCTACGTTGCTATTAATAGTTTTATTTTTAATGCCCTTAGCCTTTTTAAGTTTATTATTATTAGTTTAATAAGCTAGAATAACAGCGAGAATCTTGCAAAGGTTATGCTTTTTAAAGTTCTCCAGCCCTTAGTGCTTATTAACAAGCATGATTTTTTTAGCATACTTATAAATGCTATCTTTATTAAGCTTTAAAACTTTTATAAACTACTTTTTAGCCTTAGTATTAATAGCAAAAACACTAACTTTATAGAAATAAACTTAAGCAAGCAAAAAAAGCAGTAAAAGGGGTTTGCTGTCTTTAGTTATAATAAAAACATCTTACTATTAGCAAAGCTTTGCAAGCTCAGCCTTTATAGCGTAGTAAAACTTATTTTGCTTGGATAAGCTAGATATTATTATAATTTATATATTATTAAAATAACTGGTTTTAGTAAGCTATAGTGAAACTAAAGGTTTTTTGCAGCTAGAGATGCTTAGAGACGCTGAGAATTTAAGAGATAAATTTTTTAAGCATAAACGTAAATCTATCGCTAAGGAAAGCAAAGTTAAAGATAGCTAATAATAAAAGTAATAGAAATATTATATAAGAATAGAGATTCTGTATTAAAGTTAGTAGACAAAGCTAGCTCTTTGTAATTTTAAATTTAAAAGGGTTTGGGATAAAGTGATGTTATTATATAAATGTTCTTAAAGGCTATAAAATATTTGCTTTATTTTTTTAAACTAAGAAATTTAAATAGCAAAGTATTAGCATAGTTAGCTAAAGAGATACTTAGCTTAGCATTTCTAGCATTAGCTATACTAATGGTCTTATAAAAGCTAACCTATGCATTTTGCCTAAAAAAATTGCAAAAATTCCTTAAATATTTAAAATCTACTTATCTAGGTAGTAAATTAAAATGCCATCGTAGCTAAAGCCTAATCTTAACACTTTATTATATATAAACCTTTTTTTATGCTTAGGTGCTTTTAGCTTATTTGCGTGCTAACGCTGTTAACAACTTTATAATTTTATAATAAGAATAATATTAATAGCAGCTAAGCTAAAGCTAGTCAGCCTTTGTAGAACCAGCTTTACAAGCATACTTAAGGATTAGCTTATTATTAAGTGCTAGCTTTGCCAGATTATAATTACGCCTATAAGCATTTATAGCCTAATCTAATAAGATTTTATTACAGCATTATATTTATATAATATATATATAACTAATTTTAAAATCAAAGCGTAGATTAAGTTTTAGTGCTTTTTTTTTTAATTTAGCCAATAAATAATTAACTAAATGCTGCAAATTGCTAAAGCAGACTTTAGTTTTACTATTAGCAAAAAGTTTAAAAGTAACATTTATATTTACGTCTTAAAATATTTTGCTAAAAATCTTAAGCTTTTTAAAAATAATAGCTTTAAAGCTTTTATTTAAAGCCTGCCTAGCTATAAAGAAACTATTTTTTATTTTAAGTAACCTATAAGCTTAATATCTTCCTTTAATAAATTAAAAACTTTGGTTTACATTAAGTTTAAATTAGAGAAATAGGCTAAAAATACCTTATAAACCCTGTTTTAAAAGATTCTTTTGCAGTAAAAGGAGATAGATTAACTAGCTAATATAGGCAAGCCCGTTGCTAAGAATAAGCTAGCTATTAAGGGAAAAAACGTAGCTAAGAGAAGCATAGTTTAAGGTTGGCGATGTATGGTGTTGCTGGCTAAAAGTAATATTAGCTTTATTAGCTTTAGGGACTTTAATTTAAACAACGCTAAAGCTAACGTTATAAGCGTTTTTGCTATTTTTAAAAAGGCATTTAATTTAAATGCTGTATTTAATTAGCTTTAAAAGCTGGACTTAGATAAGAATAAGAATGTGGATAAGGATAAAGATAAGGATGAGGATATAGATGAGGATAAAGATAAGAATAAGGATGTAGATAAGAATAAGGATGTAAACAAAGATAAAGCCTAAAGCTTAGACTTGCATTTAAACTTAAATGAGTTTAGCTTTAATATAGCGTATTAGCTTAAGCAAAAGTTTATTAAGCTTAAGCTTAAATTTTTTACTGTTAGCAAACCTGCTGTTAGCAAACTTGTTGCTAAGCTTATTATTGCTAAGTTTTTTGCTATTAAATTTATAGCTAGCAAATAGCGCAAAGCTAATTTTAAAAAGCGTAAGGATAACCTTAATAAGCGCAAGGCAGCTCTTTAACAATGCAAGGCTGCTAAGCCTGCAATTAAGCTAGCTAAGCATAAAAGCAAGATAAGTAAAAAGGGCAGCGGCTTGAGATTTTATTTTAAGCCTATGAAAATGCCTGCTATAGCTAAACTCTTTGCATTTTTTAAAAAACGGCGTAAAAAGTAGTTAGGTAAAAGGCGAGAGAGTTTGCTAGGCAGGGAACAATAGCTAAAGTGTTAGAAAGTTTGCAAAGTAAGCAAAAGAAGCAGTGCTATATATATATTGCATTGATATAAACGAGTGACTTAATTTGCATAATAAGATGGCTTATTATTATAATAATATTAATCTTTAAGAGTCTTAGCATTAAAGTCTTTTAGTCTTTTAGCAAATCTGCAGCTATTCTATTTGTTAGCATTTTTGTCTTATAGAGAGATAAGGCTAAAAGGGGATAAATACTTTAGCTATTATTTTCCTTATAAATACATTTTATTTTATATAATATTAAAATAGTGCCCTTAATCGGTTTGCTTTAGATAGGCCGTTAAATAAAGCATATTTCCTAGATGCGCTAGGTTTATATTATAGCCTATATGCACTGGAGTGCCTGTGAAAGGTAAATAGCCACTGTTATATAAGTAAAGATTTTACACTCCACCTGTAGCATAGATGATTTAATATTATTAGGGAATTTGCCAAAAAGGTAGTTAAAGCTAGTGCATTAAATTACCTTTAGCTTATGCACTTATTTACGTTGCTTATCTTTTCTTATATGTTAGCTTAGCACGCAGTTTGCATTTAGATAAATAGCAGCATTAACTAAGCTTATTTAACAAAGAGGAGGGTGGTTGTAGCGGGCTATTATTGTGATAGATAAGGTTAATATATATACCTTTTTTACACCTAGTACTATATTGTAAAAAAAAAGAGGAGAGAAAAAAAAACTATTTTATATTTAAACTTAATATCTTACCAAGTCTTAGTCTGTGCGTTTAACTATTATACTAATGTTTTTCATTTTGCTAAGCATATACTAAAATAATAGGCGGTTTGGCGGTCTCTAAGGTAGAGAACCTGCGTGGCGCCTATAGGGAAATAGCTAACCCACCTAATCCTATATAATAGCTTTGTAATATTAGCAGAGCAGGCTTAATATATGCATTATAATGCCTAGCAAAAGGTAGAGACGCTATCTTAATTATTGCTATAGTAACTACGCAGGTTGCGCACCTAATTTCTATATACAAACTGCCTTGCAGCTATATATATTTTTTAAGTTGTATTTTTTTCTGTAAGCTAATATTACCAATATTACCAACTGCGCATATTAATTAATTAATTCTTTATATGCCCCTAACATTTTAATAAAATTAATTAATTCTTTTCTTTATATATTTTTATTAGTAATAATAGCTTCTTTTTCTGCATCTGCGGCTGCCGAGACTAGTTTCTCTATCTTAAACTCTGCTGCTAGCCTATAATTGCTTAGGGAAACTGCTTAAAATGCCCTTTAGCAAGCCTTAACAAAGATATAAACCTAATACCAAGCAAACCCTCTAATTAACCTAGGGGTTTGATTGCTTATAGAGTATTTTGCGCTCTATAAAGCTACCTATAATCGCAGAAGGCGCGCTGGATTAGCTAAATAACATTTAAAAAGTGGCACTTTCCGCATTAACCAACGTTTTACAGCTCTTTTTATCTAAGTTTTTAGTTATAAAATATCTCCTTATACTAAGTATGCTAAAGGCTTAGGCATGTAGAAAGAGTATATAATATACTCAGTATATTAGGTAAATATTAAGTTTAGCTGCTTTGCATATGCTAATTATATAATAAATAGGCAAGTTAAGGGCTATAAGTTTTTTTTTTAATTTAGAATCTAATAAAGAGGAGCATAATAATAGCTAAGCTTTAGATAATCTAAAAAAACTTATAACTATGCTATAAACACAGCTTTCTGCCTTATTCCTATTTTTATCTTATAAAGCTGAGTTATTATTTATATATTTAAGAGTTAAAAAGGCTTTTTTAAAAAATGATGACTAAAGCATAGTGCAAATAAAAGATCTTTTTTTTTCCTCTTTTTACAACTTTGCCTTTAACTGCGCTATTATAAAGGAGGAGGAGATAAATTTATCTTAGCTTATAGACTGCATTTTTAATAGTGGGTTTTAAATCTCTGTCTGCGTTTAAATTATTAACTATAAAACTTAGATTAACTTCGTTAAGGAGGATAGCGAGGGTAATGCAGTTATAACAACGGTTATAAACAAAGAAACTATCTCTTTTTTGCTTTTTTCTTCGCTTAAATTTATTAGCTTATTGCTTAGTTACTTTTAAGATATAAAAGTTAATAAGCTTAAGGCTATAAGTATATTTAGCGAAAAGGCATTAGTTAATAAAGCAGAGATAGATAATAAAGCGCCTTTTTGCAATGTTTCTTTTGCCTAAGGCAATTTGTTTTTTTAAGGCATAAAAACTTATATTGCTGTGAGATAGGAAGAGAAGAGAGCCTTTGGAAGAGTTAACTTGCTTATTTTGTTGGATGGGGACGTCTTTAACGTCTCTTTTTAACCTTTGGATTAGTAGAAAATGTTTAGTTAAAAGATTAATCTAATTAAAACGTTTCTAGGCAGGCTAGAACAGCGCTACTTTTTTTTTTCTAATTAACTAGAGGGCTAAAAGAAGAAGAAACCAGCAAAGCCAAAGCCTAGAAAAAACCTCTTTTAATATAACTTTTAGCTAATATTTCTATTAGATAAGAAGGATAAGTAAGGAGTTGTTTTTATATTGTTTTTTTTGCGTTGTTTCTTTTTTGTTTTATATGCAGTATGCCTAGCTATTTGTCTTAAAAGCAAAAAGCTAGCAAGTATTAGTCTAGGTTATTAAGTAGTAGCTATTGCGCTGCTTGCTTTATATAAGCATATAAAGGCTATTGCACTAGCTTTATTAACTAGCGCAGATTATATACTTTATTTAAGTATCTAATTTGCGTTGGTTAATAAAGCTAGATTCGCTAAACCTATATTTAGTAAAGGATAGTCTAGCTATAATTATAATTGCTATATTTAGATAAGCTGACAAAATACCTTTTTTTGTTTTAAGAGTAGTGTTTCTGCTTACTTTTTTTGCCCTAAGCTATATAGTTTAAAGGAATATGGTTATAGGCAACCTAAGGGATAGCGCTAATCCAAAAGAGCAAGGATATAATGCTAAAACTTATATTTAGCAGAATACCGCGCGTTGGGACGGTATGAGCGTTGTAAGGGTATAAGCGTGGGCAAAGGGATAGGATAAGTTTTAAGGCAGCGTATGCTTTGTTTTGTTAGCTAAGGCCCTAATGTAAGTTAGTGGGTAAAGGGCAAAAAGGCTAGGCTAAAGCGCAGAGAAATATAAAGATATAAAGATATGAGATAGTAGCAAAAGGTTGCTAAAATAGCAAAAGTTTGCAAAGGGCAAAACTTTTGCAAAAGCAAAAAGTTTATAATAACTAAAAGATTTATAAGTGTATATGAATAATATGGTTAGATTTAGACTATAATACTATTGCTTATATTAGCTTATTAAATATAGGTGGCTATTATTTAACGCAGGTTATATACTTAAATATAATATATAATCTGCGTTAAATAATAAAGATAAGGCTGCAAAGTATATATCTTATGCTAAACTATTATTTAAAAAAACTTATTTCTCTGCTTTTGCTAAGCTTATTATATATATAGTTAAGCTTTTTTATGTTATTATATAGCATTAATAGAAATTAATAAGAGGATTAGAGTAGAGATAGCTTATAGTTGTGTATATATTGAGATTGGCGCATTTTAGTTCTCTGCGTAGAACGGGTTAAGGTCTTTGTTGGATTCGTTTCCTTTGTGGTTGAGCTTAGGCTTAAACTTAAACTTAGACTTAAAGACATAAGATTATTAATTGTAAAAAGCGCAATATAAGAAGGGGCTTAAGGTATAGCGTTATTAATAGCTTTGTTAGCTAAAAGACTACCTAGGTAATAATAGAGATAATAAATTAGGCTTTAGAGCATATGCCTTAGTCTAGTATGCCTTTACATTTGGGGTGCAAAGTTAAAATTGCAAATATAATAATAAGATAATAGTGCAGATAAAGTTAATAGATGAATTAATATATAAAAATGCGCAGATTATATACTAAAATTTAGTATATAGTTTGCTTTAATGAGTATAGATATTGATAAAGAGCATTATGCATTTATATTGTGTTTTAGGCAGGTGGATAATAAAAATTTATTAGCTTACTAATACGTATAGTATCTTTTAGCGGTTGGCGCAATATAGATTATACACTCTAATTAGCTATATAATCTGCGTTGGTTATATAAGGCTATAGCTTAGCAAATGTGGGGCTGATGGCATAGCGTTTACCAGGCAGCTAGGATAGTTAAATTATATTTTAAATAGTCAAAATAAATTTTTTGCAATATAAGCTAAATTATATTTTTTCTTGCTATCTACGTTTAAGCAATAGCACTAGCCTTGTTAGGTTGATCTAGAGTGTCCCTAGCCCTGGCCTTAGCCCTATATAGCTTTTATCTCCTTCTCCTTGTTCTTCTTTTCTTTCTTCTCTTAAAGCGCACAAATAATGCCCTTAACAAGTTTCTGTTGAGAGCGGTTAGTCTAGCTTATATAAGCCTTTTGCAGCGCCTAGTATTATAGGTGCTTAAACCTTAGATTATTTAACTTAACGATATTGTTAAAGAGTTATATATATAGATCTTTGGGGACTTTAACCTTATATATTAAGATAATCGCCTTTAGCTCTAGCTTGGAGAACTTCTGCTTATCTACTTTGACGCTAATAATCTAAAGGTATTTATAACATAGTTCGTTAACGTTTATATTATAAACCTTCTTTAAAGTTGCTAGGTTAAAAGAAGCTATAGCGTTAACCAAAATAGTATATAAAAGGTTTAGCATATTTGGCTTATTTGCCTAAGTAATAGATAGCAAGTATACTATTTAAATAAGTTTAACTTAGCTAATTTCTCTAGCGCTAAGTATTTATATACAGCTAGATTCTTACTTAAGCAAGCTTTTATAAATATATTATTTATAAGCAATAAAAATAATACAAATAATATAAGCAAGTAGATTAAATATAGTTTATATTATTATGCTAAATTGCTAAGCGCCTATCTGGTTATACTCTTTAGCCAATGCAATAATTCTACACCTTTAACCTTTTACTAAATATACGCTAGCTATAGCGGTTAATTGCCAGCATACTATACTAATGCAAGGGCTAATTGTGCCTAACATTTATATCTTAAAGCGCGTTTATAGCTAGTTACCTTTCCTTTTCTCTCTCTTATACAATTGCATTAACAAGCTTATTTTTAATAATTATTAGGGTTATTGTGTTAAATTAGTAATTTAATTGCGCAATTAATTGCATTATATCTACCTTTTATCTATTCTTTTCTTTGCCTGCCGCCGCTGCTGCACCTGTTAATAGTTATAGGTTTATAAACGCTTATATATAGCCCTATCTTATGTGCATATATATAATAGCTAACTTTCTTATAATGATACAAATATTATAATAGCTTAGCAGGCTATTTATGCTTCTTTACCGCTAATGTAGAAATAATAGCTTAAATAAGCAACGCTTAATAATGTAAGAGTAGTCTATCTTTTTAACCCGCCTATAGTGCGCTCTTTAATAGTTAACAAATTGCGCTGTAGCGGCTATTTTAATATTAAACTTAGCTATAAGTCTAAGGCCGATAAGGACGTGATCGCAG
The DNA here is from genome assembly GCA_026120015.1 of Dendrostoma leiphaemia. Taxonomy (NCBI): domain Eukaryota; kingdom Fungi; phylum Ascomycota; class Sordariomycetes; order Diaporthales; family Erythrogloeaceae; genus Dendrostoma; species Dendrostoma leiphaemia. The sequence continues at coordinate 136,867 of JALRMF010000023.1, forward strand.
CTCTTGCCCAGGTCTCTAGTAACTCTGCGGTTATCTCTTATAATAGTTGCTATTAAGGTAATAGCCTATGGAAAAGTTGTATAGTGATCTAAGAGGGGGTTATTAAGTCGGCAACTTTAGTCTGCGCCAACTGCTATTATAATAAATAAGTCTTGCTATGCTTCTAGCTTACGTAGGCGCTTTAGCATTATATAGCATTAGCGCTAGCAAGCTAGGCCCTTAATTAGCTTTTGCTAATATAAAGTATTCTTGCCTAAATAAAAGCTTTAGGTGCTAAAGATAAAAAGGAGTTAGCGGACATATTATGTAGTAAAAATAATAATTAGTTAGCCTTTGCTGCAAAAAAGGAGGAGGAGCTGGGAGAGTAAATAAATATAGACGAAGAGAATAATAATAGCTTTGTTTAGCATGGTTCTTTAGCAGCTAATAGCAGTGATTATAATAGTAATTTAAGGCCGGCTAATCCCTCTAATAGTAAAAAAGCAAAACCTTAAGAAAACTTAAATTAAAGGTCGTCGCCTTTATTAAATCTTGCAGATTGCTAGACTTTAGTCTTTGCTTCGCTGCCGCAGCCATCTCTCAACTATAAAAAAAACCTATTCTCTTTTTAAAAGCAATCTTTGCTTAGTTTAAAGCCTTTTCTTACTAGGTTAAAGCATATTGCTGCTAAGGCTAGCAGGCAAAAAAACTTTTTCTTAAATATATATAACCTTTTGCAAAAGAAAGTAAATATATTTAGCAAAGGGTATTAAAATAGTTTATATTTTTATTTTGATCTTAAAACTCTGCCTTTTGTTTAAGATGCTAAGTAGCTATTAAATTAAACCATTAAGTGGTAGTTACCCTACTAGTGGCTTGATGCCGCTATGGGGAGACTGCTAAAGGGCATTAATTGCATACGTTGAATTGCACTACCTATATTATATTAAATGCATTCTTCTTTTCTGCCGTCTTTTTATCTTTATTCTTTCTTGCTATCTTATATTTATCTTTTTATTGCTTTCTTTTAAAAGCGGAGTAGAAAGATTAAGGTAATTATACCTATAGCTATATTTTAGCTATGTATTTTTGCTTTTGTTTTAATTTGTAAGGGTTAATGATTATTAGACTTTGACGAGCATTATAAAAACTTATAATGCTTCTTTATTCCTTGCAATAATTTTTCTTATTATAGCAGCTTGCGCTAAGCAGTTATTAACCTGCTTTGCTTTCTTTTTTTAATATATTTGCATTTAAGTAGCTTCTCGCTAAACTGCGTAGATTACTAACAAATGCACTTTTATTGCTTTTTTCTTTTTAACTTTAGGAGTTTTTATCTTTGCTGCCGTTGCTAAACTGGCTGCTTTGCGCGTTGGGCAATTTGAAATTTTCTTTAGCCTATTATTTATATGCAATCTAGGGCACTTGCTATATTGTTATAAAGGTGTTATTTCTTATAGTTTTATTTAATGCTTTATAGATAGCTGTAGACTAAGGAAGATAAGTACTTAGGTAGTCTTTTGTGTCTTGCTTTTCCTTCCTTTTCTTTTCTCTTTATCTGCCTTTATTTATTTTTATTTATACCTAGGTATTTATTATACTCGTCTTTGCCTTTAGAATAGCAAAGCTTACTTTAACTACTCTTTTTTTAAAGGAGAATTATTGCATAACCACTAACTAAGACGGCTAAGACTAGCTGCTATGCTAGACCCTAAGACCTGCTTTATATAGCAGCCCTGCAAAATTAAAAACAAATTATATAATGGTTGCTGCGCAGGATATTTAAGATTATATATTATTTAACTTAAAAGTTACGCTATATATTAGCCTACTAGACTCTAAAGCAGATTATATTATTATTGCAGGTTTAAACAGCCTATAATAACTAAAAAGCGCTTTAAAACCTTATAACAAAGTTAAACAAAACTTTTTGCATAATTAGCTATAAAATAATATTATATATACGCTAGATATGTATGCTTAGTTCTAAGATAGGCAGATAAACTAACTTAAGAATATAGACGCTAATGCTTGCAAAAAAATAATAAAAGACTAGACTTGGAACTTAAAACTGCTTGCGCAGTTTTAGTCTGCTATACTTAGGAAGTAGCAGAAGTACTATGGCTAATAATAATAAGGCTCTTTTTTTTAGGAATTAGTAAATATTACTAAAGTTTGTTTGCTTTAAGTTAATTTGCTTAGTAAATGCTTTATTTAGAAGAGGGCAGGTGAATAAGCGTTAAGCTTATAATATAGAGATAAAAAAGCATAGCACGCTTTATATATACTTAAGAGTTTTCTACTTAGGTGCTGCTGACTTTAGCTATGCAGAGATTTAGGCAGTATTGTGTATTTATAATAGTTACTTTTATTCTGCTTTAGACCTTATAATATATAAAATTAGTTAATATTGTATAAAAGAATTATATTTACTTTAATATTGCTAGCAAAGGCTTTTGTAAGCGTAACATAGCTTAGTAAGGGTTAAGGGTAGTTGTCTTAGTGGTCTTAGGTGATCTGACCTAGGTTTAACCTAGTTGTGGTTATGATTTTTATTATAAACTTATTAGCTTAAAAAATTACAATAAAAAAAATTCTATATTAAAATAAAATAAAAAAAAATAAATAAATTAATTAAAAGATAATAAATATTGCATTAGAATAAAAATCTAGCTTGGTAAAAGTGGCAGTTTAAGGTTGTAGTATTGAAAAATAGTAAGGCTTAGCGTAGGTAGCGTGCTTTTACTTTAGTGTGTGATTAGGTTTGTTTTCTTCCGCTCTCCTTTGCCCTTAAAAACCAATCTTTTTGCAATCGCTTCTGCCTTTAAAAACCAAGCTCTTCGTAGTTTCTCTTATCCTTAAAAACCAACTTTTTTGCGATTGCTTTTGCCTTTAAAAACATACTTTTTTATTATTGTTTTGTTTGCTAGCAGCCCCCTCTCTTATTAACCCTTTTACCGCCTAAGCTAGCTTTTTAAACCTTTTTTCTCTTTTTTAGCCGTTAATGCTAAAAGCAGCCTTTAGAAACAATTTTAGCATTGTGCAATATTTAATAAATGTTATTTTTTTTTTTTTTTAGCGTTTTTAATTACCTTAAAAGAATGTGCTTAGGTTATTGTTGCGTAGGATAATATTAAGCATAAAGGCGCCTTTATTAAAATAGGCGTTTAGAGGGTAGCGCTAGCTTTTTTAGAAATAGGCGGCGGCTAGGCTATTTATAATTATAAAAACCTTTTATAATAAAACTTTTTTATAGCGTAGGCAGCTTAGGCGTTGCAATAAAATCTTTTTAATAACTAGGCTGCTAGGCTGCCTATAATCACACTTTTCCTAACTAACCTAAAGTTTTATTAAAGGTAAATTTTTGCAAGGCGGCGGCTTTTATTGTTTTTTGCCGCTTTCTTTAACTCTTAAGACTATAACGGCCTTTATTATTTTTTTCTTTGTTTCTTTTGCTATTACTTTATAGGTAAAGAGCCTAAAAACTCTTTATAGGCAAAGAGCTTAAAGACTTTCTATAGGCAGAGAGCCTAAAGACTCTTTGTAGGCAGAGAGCCTAAAAACTCTTTGCAAGCAGAGAGCCTAAAAGCTTACTAGCGTGCTGATAGCACTAAGAAAAAGAGAGCGGGTAGCGGCTCTTTGCTACTTTTGTAATTTTTATCGTTATCCCTTTCGCTAGGGCGGCGGCGAGCCTCTCGCTAAGCCCAAAGATAGAGATAGCAGGCACTTTTTTAACCTTTAAAATAGCAGCGGCGGCTTAGCTTGCTAAGCTTAAAGATAGCGGCGGCAAGCTAGTCTCTTTTATCGTCTCTTTCGCTAAGGCGCTAAGCTTCTTTTGTTAAGCTTAGAGATAGAAACGGTGGGTACTTTTATTAACCCTTAAAATGACGGCGGCGGGCAATCTCGCCGACCTTTAAGATAGAAGCGGCGGCCCTATAAGTAACTTTCTTTAATCCTTATCTTGCGCTTAGTTTTAGTACCTAAGCTGCTTAAAAGTAGCTTTTAATATTGGTAGTTTTACTGCTAACTTTGTAAACAAAGTTAAAGTATTTGCAGCTTTGCTACTATTACTAATAACCAATGCAATCAATAATTCGCTGCACTATTATACCTTATATATAATATATAATATATAAGGTTATTACAGCTTAATAAAGGCTTATATAACATTTCTATAAACAATAGCATTATAAAGCAAATGGTAGAATTTAGACTGCTGAGTTATTATTTTAAACCTAGGGATAGTTTTATTTCCCTAAGCGTAGGCAGCTAAACCTAGGTTCTCTAAGGATAAAAATAGTCTTAAATCTATGCTTATCGCCTTACGCTTTACCTATACCTTAGATATCTTATTAAAGAAAATAATCACGTTTAAACGCTATTACCTAAGCTTGCAACTTAATTTTTGTATAATAAAAATAAAAAAGGTTTTATATATAATTAGAACTTTGCTTTTTATTCTATTAAAGTAAATAGCAATATACTATATTAAGCTTGCCTATTAGCAAAGGGCACTTAATTATACTAAAGGTTTGCATAATCTTATTAAGCTAAATAATTGCTTTAGTCTAGTTATTTTTAGCATTATTAACATAGATAACTTTTTTATCATATTTTAAATACAACTTTTCAATGCTAAGGTTTACTTTAAATATACTATTAAAGTGTTTCTACCCTTTGACTATCCTTACCTTAATAGCAGCAAGCTAGTTTTTATATTAATAAACTATGCAGACATAAGAAGGGTTTAGGATAATAGCAATATTTAGTTTCTTTGCTCTTTTAAAGCTTTGGGGTACTTAGCATATAAGCAGTAGATATAGCTAATTATATTGCTAATAAACTAAATGTCCTCTAGCGGGAAAAAGATTATTATTATCTTAGATAATATAGCGTTTATATGGTTAATTATTAAAGGCGGAGGCATTAGCAAGGCAAGTGAGAACTTAGCTTTATTCTACGCTTTTAAATTAAAAATACGCTTATTAAAAGTGCTTTTAGCTTTATTTAAAGCTTTAGACTTAAGCTAGTTATATATTGAAAAGTATAAAGAGTTATTAGAGTTAAATATAATAAGCAGAGTAAAATAAGAGAATAATATTAGTTGCATATGTAAATTTATTGCAAAAAGGCATAAAGCTATAGTGACAAGGGCCTTTAAGAGATAATTTGGCAATCTTTGCTTAGAGAATAAAAGCTGGAAATAAAAAGAAGTAAAAGTAGATTGTAATTATATATTTTTTCGGCTGCAAAGCAACTCGCTATAGTTTAAACTATTGTTTTGCATTATAAAAATGCTTTTCTTTCTTAAGCTAAACTTTACTAAATAATATTATTGCGCCTTAGTATTAAAATGCAAAGTAATACTTTATCGTTAAGCGCTACCTTGCTTTATATATCAAAGCAAAATATAAGTAGAGGCCAAAGCTTTTAAGCTCTAAGTTGCCTTATAAATATTATCTCTTTATAGCCCATTAAGCTCTAGTTTTAAAAGTTGCTATGCCATTGTTTAAAAAAGCTAACAAAAGGCACTTATAAGTAGCTGCTGCTGCGTAATAAATACTTTATTGCCTTTATGCTTTTATATACCACTGTAAATCTTCTGCCTTTAATAGTTTGCAATATCTACTGCTCATTAAATCTTTATCTTTAAACTATTAGTAAGCTAGCTAAAGGTAAGCTGCAACTTTATCACAGATACTTTACCTTTACTAACGCACGCCGCTGCAAACTATTAGGCTATTACCCGCTTAATAACCCAACTCTCTTTTATACGCTATATTCTATCTATATAATATTAAGATTTTTATTATCATTATAAATATCTTTAATAATAATTATTAATTACGTCTAGCGCAAGATAAATACAAAGTTTAGTTTAAAGTAAACTTAAATGTTATTAAAATGCAACCTTAGCTAAAAAATAAATACAATAATAAATTTATATGCTTAGGAGAAAAGAAAAAAAGCATATGTTGCGCCTTATACTAAATAAGCATTATTAACCTGCAAAATTCTTTATACTATTACTTAATGCATATAAAAGGTGTTAAAGCACATTTTTAGCTCTTATATAATATTACTAAAAAGGACGCTTATAAATATTAGGATTGCAACTTTAGATCTACCTTTCGCTTTCCTTAAGCCAAGCTTAAAGACAATAGCTAAATGGCTAAGCTAGCTATTCTTTGCACCGCTATTAAGAGTTGCCGCTATATATAGCTTATATTAATAAAAGCAGCGGCTAAGGGCTGCAATCTTAGCCTTAATAATATATATACTATTATTAATATAATTATTATTAATAAGCTGCTTAATAACTAGAATAAATTGGGCTTTTTTTTTTTTTTGCCGCAAAACTTTAACACCTTAGCTAGCTTATTTTCCTTTAAACCTCATGCGCACTTTAAAGACTTTATAGCTAGCTTATCTTTCCCTTAGCCTTATATATACTTTAGAAACGTTATAGCCAGCTTATTTTCCCTTTAGCCTTATGCGTGCTTTAAAAACGTTATGGCTAGCTTATCTTTTGCGCTTTATGCATACTTTAAAAACGTTACAGCTAGCTTATTTTTTGCGCTTTATATACGCTTTAGAAACGTTACAGCTAGCTTATCTTTCTTTGCGTTTTATACGTGCTTTAGAGACATTATAGCCAGCTTATTTTTTTTTGCGCTTTATACGCGCTTTAGGAACGTTATAGCTAAGGTTGCTAGCCTTGCATTTTAAACGCTACCTTTTAAGAAGCAGCGCTTAGATAAGTTAGCCGGCAACTCTTTTAACTAGTAAAAAGAGCAGTAAAAGGATTAGAGTAATTGGATAAAAATGTGAAAGAGGATGAAAGGCTAACTTTTTAGAAAGCGGCATTAATAGATAAAGGCTTGCAGAGGATAAAATTTGGTTAGTTAATTAATAAATGTAATTATAGGTTTATAGCAAGAAGAGAAGACTGGTCTGCTGTGGACCAGCGCTAGCTAGCAACAAAGAGGCATATAAGCTACCTTTTATAGCCCTGTTTATTAATGTAAATAGCCTTTTTTTCTTTTTTATACTACTATTAATAAATTAACGGCATACCTAACTTAGTGTACTATTTATTAATGTAAAACCTTACTAATAATAATACTTTAATATATAATAAGAATTGCAAAGAATTGGGCTAATAGCACGGTGTTAAAGTTTGCTAGGTTAATTAAATTAAATCTTAGCTAGTTAAAATAAAATTTTCAGAAAAAAGCTAAGGGGAAAGATGGATTAGTGTATATTATGCTGCAGCCTTTCTTTTATTAACTTATTTTACTCTAAGCAAACTAATCTAATAAGAGATAAATTCTATAAAAGGTAAGTTTTGCAAATAATTATAGTTTAAAAATCTTATACTAGTATATTTGCTACAGCTGCAGCTTTTCCACCTTCTCTTGCTCTTTGTTAATTTTCCTAAGCCACTGCTTATTAATACTATTTAGCAAAGCTAATTTTTATATTATAAAAAATACTTAAAATAATAAGCTAATGCTTAAAGTATAGAGCAAAGTAATATATAAAATATAAAGAGATGGCCTTTTACTTAGACACTAAGGCATAATAATATAAAATACCCAATCAAGTATTTAAATATATAATAATATTAATTAAAATCTTTAATAAGCAATGGTTAACCTTTAAGCCAGCACTTTTACTTTTATTTATTATTACTTTTAACCCCCTTTGCTCTTATGCTATAAAGCTTTCTTTTAATACTTTTATTTTTTGCCCTTTTAAAACTGCACCTAGGCAGTTTTTAATATATAATTTATATTTTTATTATACTTTTTAGGCTTTTAAAGCTTTTATATTTACCTAGGTACTATTATTAAAATGCTTTTTAATAACTTTATCAACTCTTTATTAAGTTTGCAAAAGTTAGACTTTAATATTTTGCAGGCTTTACTATATAACTTTTTAACGTTTAGCGTTTTTAATTAAGAGGAGAGTACGCTGGAACTGTGCGTTTTTAACGTTATAAAACACAGAGACGTAAGGTTTACCATATTATAGCTAGTAATAGGCCTTATCACTAATGCTATTAATAGACTTTTCTATAAAGTAATCGCTATATTCTCGCCTTTCGATAATATAAAAGCTATAGCCTATAAGCTTTAAAGTATTACATAAAAATACTAATATCTCACTATAGCATCCTCTGCCCCTTAATTTTAAATATTATTAAAATTATACTAAATTTTATTATATTTATATAACTTACTAATATAAAACACTAGCTTAGTTTTGCAGCTGCTAAGATTAATAAAGGCCTTTGTTTCTTTGATAGCATTAACACTCTGTGTTTGTTAGTCAATCGATTGCTGACCAATAAGAAGGCTTAGACTAACAAAGTTCAGCTTATTAAACATATAATAGGCTATTTTATTATAGCGTTTATCTATCTTAACAATGTTATCGCTGGGGCCTCTATGCTTTTGTTAAAGAAAATAAAAGCAAATATATATTATTATTTATATTAGTAGGGTAGGGTAATAAATAGAGTTTTAATAGTATATAGGCCTAATCTTGCGTTTTACTTTAAATAAATATAGCGTTGCTTTAGTGCAATATGTTTAAAAGGCGCAATTTTGTTTAAGGATAATTTAAAGAGATATATATATAGCATTTTAGGGGGCGTTAAGCGATAGGCAAGACTGCATAGATATTAAAATAGCTTTTTATTTATCTTTTTTGCTTTTTATATAAATATTTTTACTATATATTTCTTATACTATCTAAGTAGCCTTTTCTTTTCTCTTTATCTAGGTAAAATTATATTTAGTTGGTTTTTACCTTTATGATTTATGCTATTTATTTAAACTAATCTAAAGCAATAGCTATTTTAAATTCCAACGTAATATAGCATTCTAGCTATATAACTTATTAAAAACCTTCTATAGCTTTTTTTGCGTTAAATTATTATTACTAAGGCGTAGCTATCTCTAAGTCTTTGCGCTGTGGCATACCTTCTTAAGTCGTTCAAATTTAAAAGTTCCGCTATGCTTTTGCACTAAATAGGTCTAGTATATAATAATTAAGTGGAAAAACTTAATTTTAGTGCAAAAGGCATAGAAGAAACTTGGTCAACTATTTAGCTTGTTTTTTATTGCTAACTAAGATACTAGGTTGTTAAGTAAGAGGCAGAGAGTTATAGTCTTAAGGTTTAGAAAAGAAGCCAGTAGCTAAATCTTAAAAGTAGGGTAAAGGTGTTACTAAGAATGTATAAGCGTAGTAAAGACTTAAGTATTTAAAGCCTGCCTAAGAACCTAAAACTATATATAAAACCTTTTATAGGTTATAAATATACTATGCTATAGTTAAAAAGTTAGCCTTATTTTAGTAATAAAGTATAGCATAAGCATACTTATAAAAGATATAGTGGGTTATGTTGCTTGCATGCTGGAGAAACCTTTTTGCCGTTTATTTAAAAGATTTTAGCTTTATTAAAGCATAAAAATTTATTAAAATTAGTCTTTGTTAGCTTATATATTAAATGCGCAGATAGTATATAAAGTAAGTTATTGCAAAGATAAAAGTAGTCCTAGGATAATTAATACTTATTTTGCAATAAGCCTATTAGAAAATGGGCATTTACTATTCTTTGAAATGGACTATATTTAATAAAGTTGTTAAGCTAGATGCTATTGCGTGGCTAAGACCGGCTATCAAATTATATAATGGCTTGCAAAAGCCCTATAGTTAAATTTGCATAAATATAATAAGCATAGGCTAATATAATAGGCGGACAAATTTTAAAAGAGAACTTTAATGTAATATTTTTTAGTATAGCATATTTCTAATCAGCAGGTAAAAGAAGATAAGTTTTAGTATAGCTTCTTTTAATACCCTATAATATTATTAAAACTTTTATGCAATGATTAAAATGCTGCTTAGCTTTATAGCTAAGCTATAAGAAACCCTTTTATTATTAAGGATATTTTTTAGACAGCTTTATTTTATAAACCGGCTATATATCTTAATAGATAAGCTGCTTAGGGCACTAATGTATTATTTCTCTTAATTTTCTAAGAATGCCGCTATAGCCTTTGTTATAATATATATTAAGTTTATGCTGCACTTTAGCATCTTTAACGAGAGTAGTAGGCGTTTAAATAAAAAAGCTTTATAATATAAGAGATGGAAGATTTCTAAGCTATTGTGTATATTAATATTGCAGTTTAAGTATATAGATAAAGTTTAGCTATCTAGCTAAGAAAAAGTAACTAAGTGAGGAAAAGTAACTAAAAAAAGCTGCTATTTTTATAGGAGAGAGACTATAAGCAGTTTATAGCGGTGGGTTTTCTTGTTAAGCAATCTTCTTTTAATGCTATAATTTAATATGCTTTTTAAGGTTATTAGGGCAAGTAAATAGCTTGCTATAAGGATTGCCGTTGGCTAGCCGCTTTTGGCATTAGTGCTACTGGCTGTTTATTTTAACGATAGTTTATAGCCAAAGTAGGCGTAAGGGAAAGAGGCGTATATGTGTATGATTGACCCATAGTTAGAATGTAGATGTAAACGTAGACGTAAACGTGGACGTCCTTGTTAAAAGGCATTGCCTCTATTAAAATATATATATTCCTTTTGCAATATATTGTAAATAAGCATATAGTTGCTTTACAATCTGATTAAAGGGTTTTCTAGGCAATATTAACGTTCTTTTAAATAGCTTTATCGTAAGGCTGCTATATAAAACCCTCAAAGGAAAAGAAGTCTTAGCCTTAAGACTAAGAACAACGAGCCATTGTCCTCGTTCCCTTATGAGACCCTCCTAAGATACTTCATTAGACACCCTTTTAAGACCTAAAAAACCGGGAATTAGGTGCGAAATTATTAGAATACGTTGTTAGGCCGGTCCCGCTGAGCGCCAAAAAAACACCACTTAGTTGAGGTGAAAAGGACCGTACTCGGGGGGTTCCAGGTCGTCACGTGCCATTTATATATATATATATATATTTTTTTTTTCTACTTTTCCAGTAGGCGGCTATGTCTCAAACCGTTACTACGGGACATTGAGACCCCATTAGTCAAAAAGGAGCCTCGTCGAAGTAAGTTCTGTCAAGATTGAAAGCCTGCACTGGTAGACCTTACCGCGCCCTAGCTCCGTAGGACTATCCTCATTGTCAGTTCCCTCGATGCTTTACTAACCAGGGGAACTCTGATGCTAGACGCGTCGATGCTGAACCGACTCCAAAGTGAATCCTCGGCCACGTTGCATGCATCTTGGGCATCAACTCCTCAAGCACTTGAAATTTGAGAGTGCGAGTCTAAGCGCCAAAGTTCAGCGCTACGGCAACAGTAGCGCTGAGCTTCTCGTTCAGTCGGGGACCTTGGGATGCATCCTCCTCGGTGCTACGTTTGGGTCTGATCTCGACACAGCTTTGTTTTGCGGTTATTGGCTCCGCAACGCCGCGGGGCGGGGTTCCGGTTGCGCCCTCCTGACCCGGCTCGGACATCATGCGCCACATCGATCATTATCATACAGTTGTTGGGCTTGCCGTGCGATGTATGTTACACGAGTATCCTGACGAAACAATGACCTCTCACGAAACGGACTAGGCTTCGTGGCCCGAGTCGCGGTTGCTGGGCCCCAGGTCATCGATCTGCACTCTCGACCAGCCTCATCGAGACGTTTTGAGCCGCGCGGTGTCCAAGTTTCCTTCCGATCGGCTGCCGCCGAGCTCGTCGTGGCTCAGTGGACGCATGACCTTCCCTTGAACAACGCTGCTCGCAACTGTCGCGGCGCGCGCCTTCCACAAGGACCAACCCGATATCGCAACCCACCAGACTATGCGATGGCGCCGAAGAGAAAGCAAAAGCTTGGATATGTGAATTTACACTCACGACACTGGAGATTAAACAGTGGGTATGTGAGAAAGCATGCAAGCTTCTTTGAACGAGGAGATGGGTCGCCTTGTGGCAAACGGGGGCCCGGACTCCTTCGTAGTAGTATGAGAGCTAGGCTGGAAAGACTTTCACCCCACGCTGACTGGTATTCTGTCCGTGAAGCCCGTGGGGGTCCGATGGTCTTTCCATTTGCATAAGCGCGTCAGCCGCGCCGCAGGTCAACAGCGAAAAAGTCTACAAGCGGCTTGAATCGCGCTCCATCTTGAGTGTGCACAGGGGACAAGGGACAGAGGGTATGATGGTCGTGCAAGTCAGAGGAGGGAAAATGCAGACACACATATGGCGTGATGTGGGAGACAACGTGGTGATCACAAGAGGGCTAGATTCAGAACACGGTACGACACTCGCCGACTCACATAGATCATGCCACTTCACTGCCTGGCCTGCTATTCAAATATCCACCACTCACATGAACAATGTTAACATCGAGGAGGATGATACTTCGATAGGATCTGAGCATTCGAAAGGTGTCTCTTTCCTGAATTGGGGCTCGTATCTGAACACCATCAACGACCGTCCTGTCAGAATTCTCGGGAGACACCCCAGACTCTGACCCTTGCGATTTGGCAGGTTTTGAATATTTGTTATTTCCATTCTGTCTCCAAAGAGCAAGTCTCAACAACAATCTCAAAATCAATGGGTATCAGAGTCCGATCCCGACCCCAGCCATCTCTGCTCCTCCAAAACCGCCCTGTGTCGGGTGGATCTCCCACCCGACCTGTCACCCGCGCGTCTTCCATCACGAGCGTGCCTAGTAGCGTCGTACGGTGATGGTCTCGGTTCGCGCCGACCGATTCTTCGGCAAAGCTGGCTTGCGTAGTGTCCGCGCCAGCACAAAAAGTATGTAGTGTAGAGTATTTCGAAAGAACACGACATGTCCAGTAAAATGCAGAAGAGACCAAACACCCGTTCCCGGGTCCGTAACTCCGGCGCAGCAAACAAACGAGAAGAGTTTCGACTCGAGGCTTTGGTTTGACGTTGTAGGCCTCCTCATGGGAAGTTGCAATAAAAGTATTGAGTCGGCGACAAAGGGAAAAAATGCGTTCTGTTGACGTGTTGTGGTGGAGCTTTTTGCTATTGGACGGTTCAAGGAAATCGTTACGTCGTCTTCGGCTGAGCAGCCTGGCGCTCTAAAAATTAATGAAATCGAAATTCTTTCGCAGCATTGAGGGTGACGAATAGGCGTTATCGAATTAAGCTGACGTGAAGTAGGTCTCGAGACGGGTGTCGATGTGATTGTAATGTGACGCAGCCGCCGAAAGAACTGATTGTGGGAGACTGGGCAGTCAAACTCGGGTCGAGAAGTTGACCATGCTGGGTGCCGGATCACATCACAATACAGCAACCGCAACCCTCCTTCTTCTTCTTTCCCGATGGTTTCTCCTCCTTCTCCTCCACATCGGGCACCCTGGTGATGTGCGTCGGCTTTGGCTGCGCGGGTTGCTGCTGCGCCGGCGGCGAAGGCAATGGACCTTGCGGCTCGCGCGGGCTCGCAAGAGGGCTGTGCGAAGGCTTGTCCTGGATCTTGGGCATGGTCGAGTATGTGCTCGAGCGACCGAGGGAAGCAGGGCTCTTGGGCGGCTCGGGCGACTTCAAAGGCCACTCGTCGCCCAGCTTTTCTACCTTTTGCTCGATAATGTTGTCGGTCGACGAGGTCTGCGGGAAGTCAGGCGACGAGACCGCAGGCGGCACATGGAACTCGTCCGTGAGAGGCCTGAAGTCTCTGTCGTAGACGTTGCCAAATTTCCCCTCCTGCTCCCACTTCTCCTGCGCCAGTCTCTTCGCCACGGTCGGCAGTAATTGCTGGTCGGGGGGCAGCCGGGGATCGGGCTTGTAGGCGGAGATCATCCAAGGGGGTTCGCCTTCCATCGGCTTCGAGCCGCCGGATAGTTCCCGCTCCCCGGATCTGGTGTTTGGCCGACCGTTGTTCCCGTTCGTCCCATTCTTGCCCTTCGGCTTCGGCCTGCCCCGCGCTTCTGGCGGGATGGTCTTCGACGGGGCACCCGGCTTGCGGGGGCCGGCGCCGCTGCCGGGTGGTGTGATTCTCTTGGAGATTGGCTCGGTCGCCGCTTTTTTGGCCGGTGTGGACTTGAATGTCGGGGATGGGTCCAAGCTCTTCAAGGTGGTGCTATTCGACCTTGGCCGCGTTTTAGGCGCATCAAGCCGCCGGTCAGGCTCATCGGGGCTATTTTCTCTCGATTGTGTAAAACCGGGGCTCTTTTTCGGAACAGGTATTCTCGAACCGGTCGTCGGCCTCGCAGGCGTGTCGCCGCCATCGGTACCGTCCCCGTTCAGTGGCTCGAACACCTGCGACGAGTCCTTCCTACTCCGCGTCGTGCCCTCGGTACCCAACTTCCTATTGCTGCTTTGACTTCTATCTCTCCTCGAACCCTTGCTGCGGGATCTCGGGTGTGGCAGGATGATGCCCGCCGCCTGGAGCTCCTCACTCTCGATCTTGGCGAGCTTGTCCCTGTGAATCCACTTTGAGTCTTCGTCAGACCACTCCATGCCGTCCTTGGTCCGTTTCTTTGAGTGTACGAATCCGTCGACGGTCTGTGCTAGATGGTCGTCGTCGTCGGTTTCCTGCGACGCGTCGGCCATGGTATCGGGCGTGTCCTCGTTACTGTACGATCGGGACAACGGCCCTGTCACCGCTTCGGCACCATTGGGGACCTCCTCCTTGGCTGACATGTCCGGACCAAAGGCGGCAGCGTTCCCATGTTGTGCAGCAAGAGGAGCTCGGTGGACACCGTTCGGCAGGTTGTTCTTGAAGGCGGTCTTGTTCTCGTATTGTCGGTTCTGCTCAAAAAATACGCACACGTCAGCGCCTCTTCACCCTATCACGGTCACACCCGTGCGCCCGGGCCTGCGACTCGGTGCCATGCAGATCATCTGTTTCACCGGGGAAAAGGAGAGCGGAATACACACTTGGGATTTCCCGGCGGGAGCGGTGGCAAAGTCCCACTGGAAGCCGTTGGAGTCGCCGTGAGAACTGCTGGGCGGAGTGAGGGTGGTGGCCGTGTGGGCAGTAGACATGGTGGCCATGATGTCTGTTGTCTTGACTCGGTGGCTTGACCCCGTGCCGTGGGTTGGCTGGCTGCAGTGCAGCGCAGTGCAGTGCAGTGCAGGCTACCGCGCGCAGATCAGGCGCCGAACTTGGAGGGATGATCGTCGTTCCCGTTTCCTCGTGCCGGGTGAGACAATCGAAACTAGAACAGCTGGAAATCTTCGGTACCGCGGTTGACGACCGCCGGATAGGCTCTCTTCCTCTGCTATTTTCGCTCTGGGAGTGCAATTGAGTTGGTGAGGACAAAGTGAGATGCGTTGTCCTCAATTGAAGCCAGTATGAAAGTCGGTCTGGTCGTCTCGCATCTGTCTCGCCTGAGCCTCGCTTCGCCTTGTCTTGAGGAGTCCGGTCGTGGAGCCCACTGCAGTCTCAATCCAGTCCGGTTCAATGTGCACAGCGGGACGGCGACGAGCTTGTTCGATTGCCGTGGCTGAGAGTGGTCAAGCGGCTGGTCGTCGGTACTGCCGATATTATCTGCTGGCCCTGTATGAACCAATCAATCCCGCGCAAAAGACCCCACCACGATCCTCAGCGCCCATCAATCAATCCAGACAGGTCCAACTGTTCGGCTACCTGGCAGAAGACGAGGTCGTGCGGTGGCTGGCCTCCCCGCGTTGAGGCTGCATCAATGGCGAGGGTTTAGGGTGCAATGGTCAGGAATCGGCGGGTTCCAAGGTTGGCAGTGTTAAAGAAAAAGAGAGAAACAGACGATCGGAGAGATTGGAGAGTGGGAGATGAGAAGTGACGAAAGAGTGCAAGGTTGCATGAAATTTGAGACAAAGGAATTAAGAGCACAGTCGGGCAGAGGGGGGAAGGGGGTCGGGGGGCACCCAGCATAACAGACAGGCATACAAGAGCTAATGAGGCCTGACCTGGACCTCCTCCACTGTTTGGGACTGCCTGTCAAGCCTGTCAGCCTGTGCCCTGTGCAGCGGCTTCAAAGCACAACACAGTGAAGACAGGGTGCGAGGTGATGTGACCAGAAGGTGAAGGGTGCGTCGGGTGGGCAAGTGTGTATGGTAACTACTGCGATGAGAGGGGAAGTGCATGCATGGTTAGTGCTTGCAGCGCCACAGCTGCTCACGGCTGCAGCAGATACCAGTTGACCAGTGACTTCGTCCTCAGCCTCACCTTGCTGCCCTCCAATGCCCCTGTGCTGGCCTGTGCCTGGGCCTGGCACGCCTGGGCAACAGACAAGGAAAAAGACAGGCTTGATAATCTGAAAAGGAAATTGGCCCCAGATTGTTTCAGATCACAACAATGTTGCCAAAGTTTATCAACAAGATTCAAAGGCGAGCCTCACAGGCTGCAAGGAACAGTTTCATTGCCAGATCAGCCAATTCCTAAGACAGTGTACTGCATGCAGGCTTTCTTGCTTTCTCTCGAGATGCAGTCTTTGAATTCGAAAGGGGATCTTCCCAAAAGGAACATCGGGCACATAAGCACAGGGTGAGCCGCAGATAGATTGGCCGGTTGACTGACTGAGTAGGCGAGCCCACCCCGGAGAGAAAAGGTTGAATTTGCAGGGCAAGCATTTCCATGACCACCCGCAGCAAAACAATGCCCAGCAAGCAAAAGCCCCGAGAACCAAGCCCACACGCCGACGGGCGAAACTTGGGAGGAACCACTCTAAGGACCAGGAGGGCGTTGCTTTCCGTGGGCTCGCAGCCCAATAAGGGCTTGGTGTGTGGGGAAAGCCCCGGGAGGCGACCCGGCCGTTGCCGCGTCCTGGCCTGGCAAGGTCTGGCCCAGCACTGGCTCGGCCTGGGCATCGATGATGCTGTGTACTTATTAGCACTCAGTGATTTACCGCAACGATGATTCTAGTGGCCGACGCTAAGCTGTTCGCCAACAGCGTCCGGCCCGTGCTTCTGGCGCCGTCTGGTGACCTTGTTTGAATTCGAATTCAACGTCTCGCGTAGGTAGGCAAGGCAGGTATTTTTAGTGTCGTGTTTCGTTATCGCAAACCTTCAGCGTCCCGCTCAAAAAAAGCAAGCTTTGGGCCACATTACAGCAGCGGGCGGACGGGCGGACGGCGCGTTCTGAGGATGCTTTTTCTTTACCGCTGATGCTTACCTGAAGCTTTTCGGGTTCCGGCTGACTTGCCATGCCCGATTCTCGAGAGTCAGGAACTCTGCGAATTATCAACTTCTTGGCCGTGACCCCGGAAGCCCGAACGTTCAGCGTCACATCCCGAGTTCTCTTTATTTCCAGGAATTCAGGGGCGCCACCGCCATGATGGCCTGTGCATTTCCTGCCATCTCTCTCTAATTAAACGCGATAGTGAACCGGGGCACTAGCCCTCCACGTGTAGGTGCCAGCTGATCCTGTCTGTTCGCCGCCCGTTCGTGCATCCTTAGCAGGCGTGATGGTTTGATGCTACGATAGCCTGAACTATAAATCCTCAGCATTCCGTCAAATCATGTCCCGAGACTGCTAGATGGACAGGACGACGGAGTGTGCAGCTGCTTCGTGTCCAGTGACAGGTCCTATGCGGATGGCGACGGAACGAGGACAGCCCTGAATGTGACAGCCAGAGCCACCTGCCAGATCTCAAGGCTTGGCCCGCTCGCCACGGTGCCTGGGTGCGATGCAATGCCTCTCAGCAACATTCCACGGCGTGGACTCCGAGGCTTGATCCGCTCCTCTCGTGCGTGCGACCGTCTAACGAACCGCATTGGCTCCCAAACCCCGATCTACACAGGACCGCCGCTGCATTTGCCTCAGGGCCTCCCGGTCGAAAATGCTTGTTCAATGTCCAGCCCGATCACCTCACGTGGTGCCAAGTTACGCAGATGGTCCAGTGGCCTGTGTCGCCTGTGGCACAGCCGGCGCGGAACTCCCTAACCTCAAGACTGCCTCCGGAAAGGGCCTCTCGTTCATCATAAGACTGCTTGAAATCGGATGCAACACCAACTCTCTCGTGGCGAGGTCCGAGTGTATGAAACCCTCTGGCCCAGTATTGAAGTAGTTACGCGTTTGGACCTCGTCAAAGAACATCGGTTCCTGTCGCGTAGCCTGCAGACCCACCTGCCTCCACACGGTCTTGGTCGCCTTGTCCAGCTTGAAGTCAAAAGTGCTGCTCCAGCTGATGACGGGCGTGTTCTCGACCACCAAGTACCGAAATACGCCGGCGTCCCTGTTGGTCGCGTTGTATATCTCCAGGGCTTGCAACTGTGGCATGTTCTTGGCTGCCTTCCCCGCGCCGCAGAGCATGACGCTGATGTCTTCTGGCATGGCGTCTGTGGAGATGACGTGAGAGGTGAGGGTGAGCCACCGAAGGTTCGGCCAGCGCCGCAAGCGGGCACGGGCGGACTGGTTCGAGACTTGAGTGAAAGGCTCGAAAAAAGTCTGCGCATCTACCATGAACGAAGCGCTGAGCTCTTCAAGATTGGTGCTCAAGCGACACAGCTGCCGAGCAAGGAACTTGTAACCGGGACCTCGTGCAGAATCGGATTTGTCGAAAGCGCCAAAGTGCTCGAAGAGGCTGACGCGCTTCAACTGGCCCATCGGCCAGAACGGAAGTTGCGCGGCGAGTTCTGTGACGAGAGCACATGTCAGCAATGGTCCATGGCAGAGCTACATTCTCGGGGTGGACATACCGCCATCTACCTCTTCTTGAGCTGGGTCATCGACTTGCTGCCACTGCTCGAGGCGAACCTCCTGCAGACGAGGCAGCGACAATAATATGGGGGTCAGCGCAGTTGCCGAGACGTTGCGATAGTTTCGGCGCAAGATGTTGAGTGCAGTGATCACAGTGGCCTCTGGAAGACCGTGTGGCACCTGAGGGTCCTGGAGGCTCTGAAGATGGAAGTCCAGCAGAGAATCAAAGTACCTCGAGTTGCCGTCTGGGTCCAGCCCCCGCTCACCAAACAGGTGTGCCTTGTCTGACGGCGAATATGCACTCAGCTCGAAGATCAACCCGCGGCCGTTTCTTGATGCCCAGAAGTCAGGTGTATCCCACTGAGCCAGCACCTGAAAGAGGCCGAACAATGCAGTGGAGAACTTCATGCTGTTGATTTCCTGGTCTCTGTCATCCTCTGGGATGTAGCGAAAATGTTTGCCGTACTTGTCCAGCTCCACCTTGAGCCACAAGTGCTTCAGATAGGCCCGACGAGGTCCCTTGACATATTCCTCGAAATGAAACAAGTCGTCGTGCTTGACCGTCAAGTTGCTGAAGTTGATCTCCTCAACTTGTGTCTGCCATGACTTGCAGACGACGGCGTATTCGGCCACGAGCTTGGACTGGAGTTCGTCGTAGGTGAGGGTCTGTAAGATTTTACGGTGCAATTCGAAAGGAAGACACTCCCAGCCCTTGACTTGGATCGCCTCTTCCATCTGTTCGTCCATGCTCGCTCTCAAGTCCGTGTGCGGCAACAGTGAAGGCAGGTTTCCAGGACGAGGACAATCTCAGCTCCGGCGACGCCCGCAGAATCATATGGCCAAGGAAAATCCCAGAAACTCATTGAAGATGAGGATGAGATTATGCTTCTAAGGCTGAGTAGCGCAAATCGGCCAGGTGTGTGATGGCAATGTTGAAGCAAACCCGTGAAGACTGAGTGAACCCTGGTCGTCAATTTGTTTTGATTTGGGGCAAACCTATTGGAAGCTGCAAGGGGACTGTGCGGCTTGGGCGCTAGTCCACACTGTAGGGAGGTCCCTCCCGTAAGTTCTTTCCTAAGCGAGCTGCAATGACAGGGATCTAACCCTAACCCTACCACCGTTGAGCTCTTTTGATTGGTGGGAAGAGCAAAGGCTTGGGGTTTAGTCCCTGCACTTGCAGCTCGCTTAGGAAAGACTTTTGGGAGGAACCTCCGTACTGACTGTATGGACCTCTCTACAGGGATGTCCATGCCAGACCGCCATGGGTGAGATCGCAGAAGCATCACGCGCGACCAAAAAGCAATCGTCGTCATCAACAACTGTCAGCCCACAACTCTCATTTTATGATTCAGATTCGGATTCAGTTGCAATGCCACATATTCATACCATCAGATGGCGATGCTCTACCAGCCCGTCACCATATATATGCTTCCAGGACAAATTCATACCGTTGACACATGCCTTGTCTAACCGTTGCAAGTCTCGCTCTTCTCCAGAATCGTGCCTCGATATCCATCTTTGATGCTCATACCGGCACGACAGCAGTGCCCTTCTGGAGTCTGAAGCTGCCTCTAGACTCCGAGACACTCACACGCGGCAGCGTTGCTCTGACATCTCCCATGTGGCACAGCGAGTTGGCCTTCTCGGCGACCAAGAAGTTCCGGAAATGCAGACCCAGCGCCTCAGTCACCACCGACGGATCAGGGGGACTTGCCACGCTCTGCTGCGCGGCGACCCGATCCACGCTCGCCCCCCTCCTGACCCGTCCCGACCAGGCCTCCGGCGTCAGAAGCTGTGCGTCCAGCAGCGCACGCCACCTGGGCAGCACAGGGCTCGGGCCGATCTGGTCGGGTTTGCACCGCCTATCAAGCACGTCTTGCAGCTTATCGCGGTTTGTCTTGCCCATGGCCACTAGGTACGCGGCGTGATCATCAAGTACCGACACGACAGACTGTCTCTGCTTTGCAGGCAGCTGCTTGAAGAGCCTCACCAACGGCTGCGTCATCGCCCCGGTGCGGAGCTCGCCGTTCAGCGTCTCGGTGCTGCGAAAGTGCTCGAGGGCCTGGCGGTACCGTTGATAACTTTCAGTATACAGCGTGGGGCACTTGTTCGCGCTGTCGTGCAGCATCCTCCACATGGCGGGCATCTGCCGCTGGAGCATGGCGTAGAAGTCATCGACGCCTGGAACACGGCCCTTGCTGACCTTGGCTGTCTTGACCAGGTCCTCTACGTAGGCCTTCTGCAGGGTGACCATCTGGCCCAAATCGAGCCGGCCTTTATGGGCGGCCTTGAGGATCGGCGTGAGCAGTCCCACCTGTTCCTTGACGAGCGGGCTCAGCACGTCGGGCTTCTCCTTGCAGATTGCCTGCACGCCCTCCAGTCTATCGCGGATTGAGAGTTGTACCGAGAGATACTCGAGCGCCGTGGCATGCTCCTCATCCGTGCAGTCCTGCACGGGCTCCGGTGGGTACGCAGGATAGTACGTCTCGAGGATGCTCGCCACGATGCTCTTCTCCTCCTTCTGACTCATGTGCCGAATATTTTCCTGCATAGACCGGGGCTGACGGACATAGTCGTCGATGGCAATGAGAATCTCCTTCGGAGCGCCTTCGCCGTCCTTGCTTTCCTTCTTGATCTTCTCTGCCCGCTTCCTCAGGTCGGACAGGTCCAGCTTGATCGTCCGAGAGCACATCGTCTGGACCAGATTCTTGTCGCCCACTTTGGCAAGGGCAATCTTGATCATGCCGTTCAGCATCGACTGGACATTGCCCACGCGGAGCGTTTGCTTGATGACCGAATAGGGCATCAGAGTATCCATGGTATCTAGCATCTTGACCAGCTGTTGGCCTTCGGGCATCAGCACAAAGGTGTAGTGCATTATTGTCGCTTGACTGTTTGTTGAACGAGGTCAGCTCCTCGTTATCGAAGCAAACGTTGACTGTGCCTTCTAGTCCCGCTCTCGACATACTCACCACACCATGTGGTACTCCAGAGCCGCCCTAGCCACGGGTGGGGTGTCCTCAATATCCGGTGACATTCTCACCGCATCAAACATCCGATCCAGCAGATCCCCATACAGCACTGGAGACTATTAGCATGCGGGAACGGAGCACAAAGTAACTTTGGGATCCGTGACAGTAGGAAAGGGATGCCTACTGCCCTGTATGGCATCATCACACGCCTGCTCGAGCTGTGCTGCGCTCCCCAAATCGTATTGCTTGGTATGCAGCTGCTCAAGCTTCACGTTGGGATCCTTCGGGATACCGGCCAACAGTTGCCTCGCGGCAGTCTCGAGGCCGGCGGATAGGCCCGCCGCCATGTGCTTCCGCAGGCCCAGGAAGCCCTTGTCGTAGCTATCGGACAGGTTGGCCGCGCAGAGCCGCTGGATCAGGGTGAGCCAGTCGGCCCAGCCCTCTTCGGAAAAGAGGTCCGGCTCGATGAACTTGGACGCGATGAGCTGCAGCATCGGATATGGCGCGGAGCCGGGCTGGGGCTCGGTCAGGGGAGGACCGAAGCGGCCGATGGGCCCCTCGAACCGCAAGGCGCGGATCTCATTGAAGGCCTCGGCGTGTGTGAGTATGTCGTAGAGGGCGTTGACTTGAGACGGGGTGAGTGTGGCTCCTTCTTTGGACGCCATATCGGCCGAGCCTGCGAGCAGCTAGGCAAGAAGGATCCTGGAATATAGGGTTCAATTTTGCTGGCTTCCAGGCTGCGTTGTTCTGCTATGCTCGAAGCCAGTCCAGTGATGATGATAATGCTCAGGAGCCTGGGTTTGGATGACGAGGATACATTCATGTTTATATCGGTCACTCTCTTCCCTGTCTCCGCAGGGTCGTCATCTTGGTCCACCTCCGTCATGGTAGTCATGCCATAGCATTTGGAGCTGTTGATTATCTTGCCTACGAGGAGCTTTCCGAATCCAGTAATATCTTGCGTCTCGAAACATGCCACTCCACGCCGCAGGACCGGGAGCAGAGGCTACTAGTATGTTTCCGTCCGATTGAAACGCCGAATCTGTCGTTGTTACGGTTGGCTGGCGACTTTTGACATTGAATTCAACATGGAATGGTATTTATTTTTATTTTCCTTACACTTCTGCATTTTTCATCCCGAGCCGGGCCTCCGAAGTTGTCCGTCGCCGCTGTCAGCCTTGTCATGCCCGCGGCCGCTCTGAGCTTATGCATGTGCACAGAGATCCCGACTCCACAATCGGAGATCTGGCGACAGGCTTTTGGTCCAAGAAAACGCTCCGGGCGCTCGGGACGAGCAGGATTAGAACTGTTGCATTCCGTTGAATCTAGCGAGAGCTTGAGAGGAGTTGTCACATTAGCCAAGTGTCAGGCTAGTCATTGACATGATTGAGGTAACGGCAGAGAGAGACGGGCGTACCTAAGTATTGGTGAGGATTGCCACCGGGGTTGGATGTTGGGATATGGATCTTGAAGTTTGAATATACATCGAAATTGCGCTCACAACACTGGGCAGCCTCTGCAGATGACCTCCAGGGTTATATAATTTCCCATTGGGCAGTTATGACATTGACCCTCGAGCTCTTGCAGCGCGTGTCAACCCCCCCCCCCGGGGGTGGCCAACCTCAAAAGGGCGTTTCCTGACGATATTGTGTTTTCTGGCTTCTTTACTCTTCAAGAAAGTCGCACTTATTCTAGTTGTTGAACTCTCGCGGGAGGTGTCGTCGCGCGGAGGCTTTTGTGATATGTAACTAGACGCAAGCTCGGAATACAGTCACGTCAGCTGGTCCTTTCCGGGTTTGTCCAAGCCAGCAGTCTGTCCCACGATGTTCATCGCTGATGTGGCCGTTACAATTGTTCTTCCATCAGATCCACCGTCCAAGCCACATCATCCTTTTGCACCGCTTCGGGCCTAGTGAAGACATGTCGACGGCATCGGAGAATCTGGCGCTAACCATCCAATTTCATAGGTATTTGGATATGTATGAGCGTGTCCGCTAGTGACATTCTATCAGTTTATTGAGATTTACTTAGGTAGTCATGAGATACAGGTTCTACCAAGGCCACAGCCGCCACAACTCAGTTGTCCGCATCACAGCTGTTGCTCAGCTGCTCATACTTCTTGACGCTCGCCGAGTACGTCTCCAGCTTCCCTTGGATGGCCTTGTAGGCGTCGCTGCCGATGACGCAGCGTAGCGGCGGGTCCTTCATGACAGCCAGTTCGTACATGGCCCTCGCCCCCTTGGCCGGGTCGCCGGCCTGGGTGCCATGACGCTCTGAGGCATTCTTTCTGGCGTCGATGTGATCGTACGCCTTGTTCTCGACCTCTCCGAACGTCATTGACCGCCCACTCCAGTCGGTCCGGAAGCCACCCGGCTCCACGAGCTGGACCTTGATGCCCCACTCTGGCTTAAGCTGTAAGGATGTGAGCACACTATTTTCATGGTGTGATTTGTGGGGGGTTGGCGAATACGGACCTCATGTGAGATGGCTTCCGTGAAGCCCTCGACAGCCCACTTCGAGGCACAGTAGATTGAGAAAGTTGGCACGCCCCTTTGTCCACCAATCGACGTAACTTGCTGGATCAATCCACCCGGCGGGCTGTTCTTCTCCCGCATGACCTCCAGTGCCTTACGGGTGACATCTATCAAGCCGAAGAAGTTGACCTCCATCTCTGTCGTGTGTTAGCGGCGTATTGCGGTATTAAAAGTTTTGGGGTGAATGCCCCTCGAAAAACACACAAGAATGGAGAATGGAAAGAACAACAGAAATACGTACGTGTCCGGAGCTGGCTGTCGGCCAGCGTCTCGAAAGGGCCGCTCAGGCCGTAGCCAGCATTGTTCACGACGACATCTACACGCTTGAATTGCGACAGAGCCTTAGCGAAGGCATTGTCAATCGACGACTGTTTGGTGACGTCCAGGTCGACGGCGAGGAAGTTTTGTAGCGAGGTGTTGTCGAAACTGAGCTTGGATGAGTCCCGAGCGGTGGCTACGGCAATGTCGCCTTCGGCGAGGATCTTCTTGACCAGCTCGTACCCGAACCCGGTGGAGGTGCCCGTTACGAGGAAGACGCGAGGCATGATGGGCTTAAATTTTTTGGAGGATGTTGGGATGATTGGCAGTGAATGAGACAAGGCTCGTGAATGGTTTGGAGTTCCAGGGCCGACAACAAACCCCACAGCTCCTCGTTGAGCAGGGCCAGGAGGTTTTATACGCGTCTGTTCAGTCTGCGAGCGGGCATGATGAAAGATACTTTGCGTCATGGCCTTAAAACCGACGTAGTATTAGGCCAAAAGCCGTCGGCTCACTATTTTGAAAGCCATGCTAATTAGTAAGCCTTTCTAAACGCCGATGGCGGCATCACAGGAGTCCACGCATCTCCGAAAATCGATTCCAGTACGAAACGTACTGCCAGGGGGAATGCAGAGGAGCTACCAACGCGCTAGCCCGTGAGTGCAGGCATACTTGAGTATCCCCAGCTGGCTAATGATGGGAACCTCGACCAGAACAAAGGTCAAGAGACTCGAGAAGAATCGTGTGGGCTCCGTCCCATGGGGTGGAAGGGGCTATCAAGCTGTGGTGAGCGATGGGCATCTATGGATGACTCCTTCCTATAGGCGATGAATTTGTAGAGAAATTTCTTGAAATATCTACATAGGTAACAAGTTCAAGAAGAAAACTCATGACTGCGTAGCTTCTACTTAAGAGGCACTTCTGAGAGCCACACCAAAGCCCTAACCCTTACAGTATTTTGCCCATCGTTCCTCATCTGCACCATACATAGGGCTCTCAGTTCGACTGCACGCTCGTCTCACCATCGTCCCCGCGCTTACGCTGGTCAAATACCTTCCAAGCTGTGTGCCCAGAGATATGACCACGGAAGCAGATGAAGAGACTCTGCACACCCGACGCCACAGGAGGACCAGGATCGTCTGTGTCTCAGACACGCACAATCAGACTCCGAGGCTGCCTGCGGGCGACATTCTGATCCATGCCGGCGACCTCACGAACCAAGGAAGCTATGCAGAGGTGCGGCAAGGGACATATACTCCCCAATCCCCAAGGCCTCTTGACTGATCCTCTCGAAGCTTTCCAAGACTGTGCAATGGCTCGAGAAGGCAGATTTCGAAGCCAAGATTGTGGTAGCGGGAAATCACGATGTCACACTCGACAAGCCGTTCTACGATGAATACGGCTCCTATTTCCACAATCAGACGCCTCAATCTCCAGAAGAGTGTCTCAAGCTGTTGACCTCCTCGCCGACAATCACGTATTTGAACCACAGCTCGGCGACGATCAAGCTTACCCGAAGCCCCGTCCTGAAGGTTGCTCTTACTGTCTTTGGATCACCTTACAGCCCGCGCAGTGGGATGTGGGCATTTGGCTACGACAAGGCGGGCACAGGACATTCTGAAGCCGAAAGTGACGTTGGGAAGGCCGCAGCCCCAGAAGCCGCCGTGTCAGCAGCAGAAGATCTCTGGTCTGCTATACCTCTTGACACCGACATCGTCATAACGCACACCCCGCCGTATCATCACTGCGACGAATCCACCTCCAAACGATGCGCAATGGGCTGCGAAGACCTCCGCCGTGCGCTTTGGCGCGTCCGGCCCAAGCTCGCCGTCAATGGACACGTGCACGAGGGACGTGGCGTCGAGCGTGTCCGCTGGGACGTCCTCGGGACCTCCGCGGCTCTCTACGCGGAGCTCGGGGTCGACAGGTGGGAGGACCCAGGCGCCGCGCCAGGGAGCAAGAAGTTGTCGCTGGTCGATCTGACCGCTCGGGGCGGTTGGAGGCGCCCGCTCGACAACGACGGCTCCCCGCTGCGGCGAGGCTCGCCGGCGGACGGACAGGCGCAGGGCGGAGCTTGCGAGCATTCTTGGGACGGCTGTGCCACTGCTCTGCCGGGCTTTGGCACGCACGGCGTTGGCGGGAACCCGGATCTTTCGGTGAGGTGTGACAGGAAGGCTCTGTGTTGCCGCATGGGGAGAAACGAGACGTGCGTGATCAACTGTGCAATTGCTGCTACGAGTTGGCCGCACGAGGGCGGGAAGAAGTTCAACAAGCCGATCGTTGTGGATTTGGATCTGCCTGTGGTTGAAGAGTAAAGTCGGGGGGGAGAGGCGTGAGCAGATCAACTACATTGTGTTGGCGCCCTGGGACGCTAGATTGTCAATACAGTACTTATTGTCTCGTTGCAGCGTCAGCTCGGCGCAACAAGGCATTTCCTGAATGGCACACAGCCACATTCGCGACGCAAACGCATCCTAGAGAATGCAGAAAATATCGGGATCGAGGCACGTCGGTTCCAAAGTGGAGCCTGAAGTCGTACCAGCATTATTAAGTAATACTTGAATCACCAAGCGCAAGCGCAAGACATCATTCATGCCGCCGGCCAGATTGCGGAACACATAAAAAATCTCAACTTCGCAGAACCATCAACTTCTCCGAAGCCTCAAGACAGTTTCACAGCATTATTTGACCTCACGAGATACAAGCGCCCTTACAATGACCGTCCCGGAAAAGTTCAAGGCCGCCGTCGTGCCCGAGCCGGGCGCGCAACACGCCATTGCAGAACGCTCCCTGCCACCCCTTGCCGCGGGGGAGGTCGCCATCAAGATCACAGCAACGGCAATCAACCCCGTGGACTGGAAGATGCGTGATTACAAGGTCGTCATCAAGGACTACCCCGCGGTGCTCGGCTCCGACGCCTCGGGCACCATCGCCGCCGTCGGGCCGGACGTCACCGGGTTCGCCGAGGGCGACCGCGTCTTCTTTCAGGGCATCATCGGCAACTACAACGCCTCGACGTTCCAGCAGTACTGCAACATGCCCGCGGCCCTCGTCGGCAAGACGCCCGGCAGCGTCTCGGACGACCAGGCGGCGGGCGTCGCGCTCGCGACGGTCGCGGTGCTCACGGCCTTCTACGACAGGCTGACGGGCCACGGGCTGGCCGCGCCGTGGGAGGAGGGCGGCGCGGCCTCGGGCAGGGGCAAGGCCGTCGTGGTCCTGGGCGGGAGCAGCTCGGTGGGCCAGTACGCGGTGCAGCTGGCCAGGCTGAGCGGCTTCGAGGCGGTCGTCACCAACTCCAGCGCCAGGCACACCGAGCACCTCAGGTCGCTGGGCGCGGACGTCGTGCTCGACCGCGCGACGCAGAACGGCGCCGGGGACTTCAAGACCGCCATCCGAGGGCTCCCCCTGGCGTTTGTCTTTGACGCCATCTCCGGAAAGGACACGCAGGCGCTGGGCGTGGAGATCCTGGCGGCGACGGAGACGGAGGGCGGCCACGTCATCACCGTGCAGGCCGCCGACGCCGAGGCCAAGGCGCTCGGGGAGAAGAAGGCGCCCAAGGTCGAGGTCAAGCAGGTTCTGGGCTTCGGCAGCCGGCCTGATCTGAGGTATCTGAGCGAGCCGCTCATGAAACATCTGGGCGGAGAGGATGGATACATCGCCCAGGGCAAATTCGTGCCCAACCGCCCGCTCGTGGTCAGCGGTGGGCTGGGTGGACTGGAGGAGGCCCTGGCGAAGAACAAGAAGGGAGTCTCGGGGGAGAAGGTGATCATCCGTCCACACGATGCTTGAGTACACAGATGTTGTTCCCAGGTCTCAAGAGGTTCCACTTGACCCTTGGTTACTAGGGTAAGATAGATCAGGAACTGCTCGAGACTGCCAGGTGTTCTAGAGTTATCAAGCTACTAGCTCGCAATGAGGCCTTACAAATTGGAAGAATGAGCTCTCATGACACCAATCACATAGGTACCCTTGAACTTGAAGACATAGAGCCGTCTCGTCACAGTCGACATGTGAAGGTGCACTGGTCAAGTGCCACGCAATCTCCTGCGAGAAGCCTCATGCGCTGGGTTTACAGCCCCCCCCCCCCAGAAGACTCTTTACTCGCAGTGAATATGCGCAGATGCGGCACAGGTGTGCCACTTCGGCGTGCAGAGGAGTTAGGTATTGCCCGATTGCACGAGCGAAGCCGAGCTAGCAATTTAGTTGAGCGCACGACCCATGCATTGCATAACAATACAGTCCAGCATTAGAGCAATTTAGGCCTCTTTTCCTCATATAACGCACCGAGACACCCCAAGGGAACTTGGAAATCAGCTGCCTATACCTGTAATGCTAGCCACTAACACATGAAAACATGGTCACAAGGATATTGAGGACTATTGAGTGGCTTGGACATTTACGCTGTGGCCAAGTCGCCCGAGACCTGAGTGAACTAACTCAAGTGCTCATCGGCACAACAAACTTGACCAAATAGCTCTAGTACTAGGTGCCTTGATATTCAAGTCGGCAGCCTTTGGCTCTAAAATTGCCAATATGCCCCTTGGGCCACGGTAGCAACTCCCGGTCCACCACGGAGGAGAAAGCAATGTTGTGAAGTTTGCCAATGTATTTTAGATACCTAGGTAGCTACACACCTAATGGAGTCGCATTGTAGTCCACTTTCTGGCCTCGTGTCGTATTACGGTATTCAACCAATATCCAAGCATGGCTTCGTAACCCCTCAACATTGACACTTGCATCAGGGTCTCCTAGCTGCTCGTATTGAGACGTTGTTGATCTACGGACCTTATTGTAAAGACCAACCGTGCCAAGAAGATACTCGTGACACCGGGCAGCTCATTATGTGTAAACGCTGAGGGTTCCAAGGTTCCAAGGTAGGTATGTAGGTGGCTACAATTGCCTTAGATGTAAACATGCGAGATCATATCAACTACAAGCAAATACAGCCTCGAACTCTTTGACCACGTGTTACTGAGCGGATGAAAAGATGATCCACATGTCAAAGTCTTGACTATATTTACCCTAGGGTAGGTAGTCTATGTCCGAGTCCCAGTCGCACGTGGCGCAACGCCGTTTCCGAGGCGAGACGGGGCCTCGACATGTGATCTTGTGTATATATAATCTCGTGCCTCTCCCGACCAATCTCTCTTGTCTCTTTTCTTTTTCTTCTTCTTCTTCATCCGAACCCCCAAGTCTGCAAGGCAAGGGGCACTTGCCCGGCATTTTCCTCTTGCCCCGGGCTTCCTACCATTTCGCCACCAGGATGACCCACCCCTGCTTCAGC
Source organism: Dendrostoma leiphaemia (assembly GCA_026120015.1). Lineage (NCBI taxonomy): Eukaryota > Fungi > Ascomycota > Sordariomycetes > Diaporthales > Erythrogloeaceae > Dendrostoma > Dendrostoma leiphaemia. The sequence goes on from JALRMF010000023.1 coordinate 166,495, forward strand.
ACGATGCACGTCGCGGCGTGTTTCGGGCTGCCGTCGACAGTGAGGAAGTTCTGTTGGTGATTGGGAGAAGTGGTTCGGGTCCCCTGCCTGAGCTCGGCTCGTGGGGGCAATCCACTCCACGAGGCAACCGTGCTCTCATTCATAGTAAGTCTTTACGATAAGCATTTCTTTTCTCTTTCTCTTCCTCCCCACTTTCTTTTCTCCCTCTTCTCCTTCCTTCCTTCCCTCCTGTTCTCTTTTCTTTTCTACCGTAATGGGCTGGGCCACACGATCGTGTTCTTCCCTATACAAGTTCGATTTGAAATCCATTGTGAGACCTATAGGAGTCAACAGTCGAGCCATCCACCCGGCTCCCTTGGCACATAGCCAAAGAAAGAAGGAGTGGGGCCGGGGGAGCGCAACGGATGAGGAGTGCAGCATTTGAATCGGTCCTCTTTTGTTGTACAGCCGCCGGGCTTTTGTTGGTACAGGCCGAGGGCATCACGGCCAGCCCTAGGTCGTCACAATAATTTGCCGGAATAGCTGGCCAGACAACTTCGTGGTGCCTCAGAACCAGCCAGCGGGGACTCACGCCACCCACCTGGGCAAGCCGAGCCCATTTCGGTCCCCACACTGGTGACAAGGCAAAGACCACACTAACAGCACGCAAAAGAAAGAGGTCCAGGAGACGAAACAGTTCTTGTAATTTCGGACCAGAGGCAGAGTACGAGATTGCGAATGGCAGATCCCCTCATGCCGGCGACGGAGAGGCAAGAAAGGATTCTCATTTGCGGCCAGGATCTGTAAGCTCATCACAAAAACCGAAAAGGGGACTGGAATCTGATCAGTAGGAGATTGTGCAAGCTGAGAGCGGGGAGCTTGGATGGGGGGGAAGTCTTCATACAGGTTCTGCTGCACTGCTATCCAATGGTGTACCGATTTGAAAGTTTCCACTATTGAACCTGATGTCAGTTCTCAATATTGGCGTCGAGGACGAAGCGGAAACAAGCTCCCAGGTATCGTCTCAAGTGTGTGGGGTCAACTAGGTGCTTTGGTACTCTTCGACTTGCAAGGTTGCGAGGCTTTTTGGATACTGACGCCTTATTCATCCTAATTACTGCACAAATTGTTGGACCAGTCCCATCTTAGCATATCAACAAAATCGATTTGCGGTCCAACTTGGTGTTGTCAAGTAGGAGGATTCTTTTGAAATCTACTGCAAGCCTTAAGAACCTAGTAATGAACATGTTTCAATCGTGCATAAAACATGTATCTGCACATGGATTTGATAGTGGGGAGTTCGTCTAATATGAGGACACACTGTAACGCCGGGAACAATTTGCGTTTCTGCTGCCTGCCAGGCCCCGGGGGACCTTGTACTGTTACCACCACGTGGCTCCCGAGGTCTGCTGAGTATTCTGCGGTTCGTAGCGTCCCGAATAGAGAACACTGTCCTGTCTGGCGACGTCAACATCGTGACATTTGCGTGGGGCCAGCCAAAGGCTCGTGCGGAAGTTGGTTTCATGGAATACCTCCTGCATGGGTGTCCTGCCACGCGAATGTGGGAACACTGAAACCAACAGCGAGGGCTTCCAAGGTTGATCTTGGAGACCCACTGCTCGCACGGATCTTGTTATCTGGCGTACACACACAAGATATGAATATTTGTGCATACGCGAATGCCATTGCGGGCCCGGCTGAAACTTGATAACTGAGCGCTCAGTAAGGGCGAATGCCCAGAACAGTCCCTGGATTCCGCCGTTGTCCCCGACAGGCAAGCTCGCATGGATCACAAAATTTCAGCTGAGTCTGTGTGTTCCTCCCGGTAGTCGTTATATATCCCTTCCCGGCCCGGCGATCTTGTGAAATGTCTCGGAATGTTTTCTGTCTGTTGTCAGGAATGGAACTGGATTCCCCGGGGACAGTCGATCTGGCGTATCGACCATCTCTGATACACAACTAATCACTATGGGCACAAACCAGGGCTACTTTTGGTATAACCTCTGGGACCCTATCGTTGACCCGCTTGTTCTCACCGGCAGCTCTCTTTCTTTGTTGATGACCTTTCTGGTCTTGTTGACTTTCGCCATCTACCACCGAGAGCAGCGCACTTTCAGACATGCCCTCGTCTTCAACCTCGCGCTGGCCGAGTTCATCAACTCGTTGAACGGCACCATCTCTGGCGCATACTTTGTTGTCACCAAGACCTTGACGCCTGGTGTTCTTTGCTCCATAAATGGCTGGATCTCTCAGGTGTCCGTTCAAGCTGCTGACTTTTCGATGCTCGCGATAGCGGTGGTAAGTCGACTGAAATCGCGTCAGGACACTCGCACTCCAAACTGACGCGCGGGACAGATTACTCTTATGACCATCACCGAGCAAATCTACATGCCGGCAGTCTCTCCAAACAAAAAGATCCTCATTTGTCTGTCCATATGGATTGTCCCACTCACGACTGGCAGCATCGCCGTGGCGACGGGCGCAATGGTGCCGTCGGGCGCGAACTGGTGCTGGATCTCTCCGTCGCGCACCGATCTGCGATATGGCCTCACTCACGCGTGGCGGTTCGCCATCATTTTCTTGATCATCTGCATATATTCTTATATTTACATTCATACCTCCCGACGATTCAAGACCTTTGCCACCTTGACGCATCCTTCCCGCTACGACACCATGGCCGGTCATACCAGGCAAGGCTCGCTACAGAAGTTTCCTGATGAGATGACCCTGGCATTCCAATTCCCTGAACCCCCGAAATGGCAGCCGAAACCGTATCGGGGTCAACGTTCCTTGGAATGTGAGGAGCGGGGACTGCGTGGGCAGTCATGGCTCAGGCTCTCGTCCCAATCAATGGAGTTCCCTATTCCGACTCGTCCCAAGCTGGCGGCTGTCAAGGAAGACACCACCACGAGCCGACCTGGACCAGCACCTCCTCATGGCTCCTTCGACAGCCCGTTCGAGGAAGGCCCTGTGCCACGACCTGCGACGGCGCAAATCCCACCACACGCGAAGCGTACAGAACAAGAGGTCAAGCGAATGTTGGTGTTGAATGCCTATCCAATCTCCTACATTGTCTTGTGGATACCGGGACTGGTGAATCGACTGTTGCAGGCGACGGGCGCGAACCCTTCCAGCAGGGTCTTGGATGCTTTGCAAGCTGCCAGTGTCTTCATCGGCTTCGCAAATGCGATCACTTATGGATTCAACCCACGCCTGAGACAAAGGATCTCAATGGATATCTGGTATTGGTGGGCTCGCAGAAGGGGAAGCTGAAAGAAGTGAAAGCAACGCATGGCCGTGGAATGGCTATGCGCACATATGCCACACTAGGCACATTAATATAATCTGTCATGATAATTATCAAGACTGAATGGCTCCTCCATGTGCAGCAATGGCAGTCGTCACTATGCCGACAATTCAAGTAGAATGCTTAAGATTCTGGAACACGTCTGAGCAGACAGGTCTGCCCACATCCAAGGGGGCGTGGAGTAGATTGCACAAATTTGTGCTAACCAACCCTTGGGAAGGTAATTATGTTGTCGGAAGGGGTACCTGGGTAATCCAAAGGTTCAGGATGTGGTCACAGACTCTTGATGGCAGCGCTCGTGCAATGCACATAGTGCACCCACAATGATACCGTTCGTTTAGCTGGACGCGACCGCAGACGACTCCATGTTGTCGCCCCATTCTAGCGCTCCGTGGTAGCCGAACCAATGTACGAGATCAGATGCCATCTCGAGACGTCGAGAAGACAGACGGTCTCGCGTTAGACAGGCACAACGGCGGAGCTAGTTCACAAGAAATTGCCGCAGCAGGCGTGGCTCCGCACTTCCGAGTCTCGCAAGCCGGAAGCCGTCGTCATCACCAACGCCAGTAGCCGGTAGATTTCCCACTGATCTATGTCAAACATAGGACGAGAGGCCATCTCTGAAGCTAAATAGGTCCGACGGGAAGACACTCGCCTAGCGATTGAAGCGTGGGCAGCAGGACCGGTCGGTTGTTTTGTATATACAGATTGTCAGAGCGGCCGCGGGTCACGCCGCCTGTCTCTACCCGGTGTTGGCACGAAAAAGATGGGACGAACCTCAGCTCTTGACGTCAAGTCAAGAGGATCATGTGAACAAGACTGCGGTCTATGAGTGCTTTTGCTCAGTTTCTACCGGCCCCAAAGAACCAGCGCGCGGTTCCAGTTGCCAGGCTTGGAAGAGGTCACACAACAATCTCCTGCCGCCATCGCGAGATCATCCCGTGTGTGCCCGGTCAGCTGCTGCTTGGGTACGGATGGTGATAGGGCCTCTGCCGACGTTTCCTCGCAGTAGAGCCGCAGCGCGCTCGGGCCTGGGACCCGGTCCGGCGCTACACGTTCACACACAACGCACAACGAGCCGGGCAGACCTGCGCAGCCACGAGACGGGAAGCGCTTGCAGGCCTCGGCGCAGCCCCCCCCCCCTTCCCCCTCCCCCAATGGATGCAGTGGCCTGGGGAAGGCACAAGGCATGCAGGTAGGTCCGTCCGTCCGTGGAGTTTTTGTGGCCGAACCTCGGCGGCGCCTACTTCGCACAAGTCCGACACTCGACATCTGGGCAACTGCCGCTCAGGTTCCGGCTGCGCCATTTACTGGGGACACATGAAGCAATGATGGTACTACTGCCCCCACGACCCTCGACGAGGCATTTTCCTCCTGTCTGTTTCGAACACCTTCTGGAGATGCGGCTGTGGCAATGAAGAGGGAGAGAGAGAGAGAGAGATAGAGAGAGAGAGTCTGAGAGACGCATCTGTGGAATGGAATCCAAATATCCTCGCACGCCTCGGTACTCACAGCAGATGGGGCGGGCCTACTTGGGCTTCGCCTCCGGCGGTTGTCTGACAAGCGAGCGCGTCACACACACACACACACACACACTGCCTAGGTACTCTGATCTGGCTTACATGAGACGACCATCTGGAGCCCGCTGCAGTAGTAATTGTCCGCATGATTGTGTCTGACTATCTCACCGCTCGAGGGTGAAGAGCAGAGGACAATCGGCGGGAAAACACCTAGGTATTTCCAATGCTTGACCGAGTAGCCGCACACCGCCAACGAGCGCCCATTTGCGCCCACCTGTCTCAATCCTGCTTATATCGGTGAGCCCCCCGTCTTACCACACCCAGCGTATGTAGTACGACAGATCTGCAGTGATTATATCAGAACAACAAGCAAGCTCTAGGGCTGCTGATGGCTTTCCCCCAGCTGGTGGGAAAGGCTGACAGATAGGGCTGTGACTGAGTAAGAGAAAGGCAGTGAGACTGACTCTGACATACAGACAGACCGCATTTGCCAGTCAGGCCGCTGCAGCAGGCAAGGTACCTGACGAACGCCCGTCGTACGTAAAAGGGAATGTTGCCTTGATGGCGCGCTAGCCGTGTGAATGTGGTTGACGGAACCCTTGGAAGACGAGACGTTTGGTACTGCGGCAAGCAGGGGTATACAAATCATGTTCCCTAACAGTATCTCGACATCTTGACAGCGGAGAATTGTTAGCGACGAGTCCCTTGTAGTACCAGACCCAGACCCACCGGCTGTTGTCCGAGATCGAGGGGTAACTGGATGAGATCTCACCTCACTTGGCGGGGTACAAGTTCAAATGTGGCAGGGAGGAGGCGTTTTGTCCCGCAGCCACGGGCCTATTTCCCCCCCAGCCCACCCCCCACCCATCTTCAGCTTCTCCTGGACATTGCATTATCTCCCGCCCCGGGAGTGCGGCTCACTCGTGCCGAACAACGCAGCTGCAACCCTCTATTCGACGCAATGCAGAGTTGGCAGGGCCACGCACGCATATGCTTTTCGCGAGAGACACGAACGCCGTCGCGCGGTCGAACCACGCCAAACTGCGACCGGCTCCTGGAACGATTGGGGGGGGGGGAGACGAGATGATCGCGATCAGCCGTCTTCTCGAAGAGCTATGAACCCTGGCTGGCACGAGTCCTCCTGGCCCCTGGACGCTACTTGGCAGCTCACTAGGGTCAGATCGTCCCAAAGCCAAGCCCGCAGAGGGCGAATCAGAAGTAAGGGATCCCGCCGGGTCTGATCCGCTTGATCCTCCCGCGACACCAGACGGGCAGATGGGTGTCCCGGGAGGAGCTCGATTCGAACAGCGGACCGACCGGGATGGACGCTGGCAGTGGGATGGGAATTCTCGTCGTCGAGTAATCGTAGCCTGAGCGACTTTCCAGACTTGTCCATCCAGGCATCTTGGAGCGTCGTAGCCGCTCAACACGATCCAGACGGCAGCATCCCTGGACGAGCCAGAGACCAAAGACATTTGATTTTCCCCATCTTTGAGGCTTAGTCGAAGTCTATCTGTCGACGGCATTGACCCATCTGCCCATCTGGCAGGAATGCGCCCTTTGGCTCCTGGGGCCTTCAGCTGCTGGCTGCCTGCTGCTTGAACCAAACTTCGTAGGTACTGTACCGCGCCCACGGCTGCACCATGAGCCGCTCACAAGCCTCGTCACATCCACGGCGCCAAGCCTGTGTCACGTTATAGGCACGCGGGCCTCATTCGACAGCCGTTGGGGGGGAGGGGGGGGGGAGACAAAGCCCACGCCGTCGTTTGGTGTGGATGGGCGACTTGGAAGTCTGCCTACTCCTCCTGCTGTAAGACGGGGTCCAGTACCTGCGTTCTGGTGGCCATCACGAGGGGCCGCAGATGATCGAAAGCCACGGACCTGGCTTTCCTGATCTGTATGTGACGAGGAGCCGCTGCACGATGGAGAAGACGGGCAATTCTTCTGATGGTGCCGTGAATGCCTGATGCCCGGGCCGGGAAGGATGGTGTGTAGTGTGCAGCCCTTTGGGTGTAAACTCCCCCTCCGCAGCCTGACAACCATCCGTGAATGGTCGGACGTGAGCCAATGTGGCCGCGAACAGCGGTCATGCCACCAGGCAGGTCCTTCAAGAGGCGAGAACGGGCCGCTGCTGTGGGCTATCATACAGGCTTCGAGACTACGCGAGGGCAAATCCTCTCGTGATGCGTGGACGAGGCAGCGTGGTGCTGGCAGTCTTGTCCACGTGTGCGCCTCCCCATCTGTCATCTCGATGCAGAAAGTCGAGCCTCGGTTTGGCCCCATGCGGAAAATGCCCGAACCCGAGCCACAAGGCAGGGCGCCAGGTCCTCTATGGAGGGCGGTGCCTCAAACTTTTAGACGACTTGGCAGCCTTGGACAATAGCAGCCCCACTGCCTTTCTTCTCAAACAGCCGCAGCAACTCCAGATGTCCATCCAATATGAGGCCGACTAGCACGAAACTATGTGCAACGATTTCGAGGCTGCTGAACCTGTCTGCACTTTCTGGCGCCGGCACATTACTGCGAAGTATGGTGTGCTCTGCGTCCCAATCGAGTTGGGCGGTGCCGCTGTTGGGCCGTGAAGGTTGCAGCACACAGCAGCTGGATCCTGGACGTGTTCAAGGATGCAATCCCCAGCATCTGTTTCGTCGCCGATGCGCCTGACACGCTGCAGCAGTGGCCGGCGGCACCTTGATCAAACGTGGAGGGTATATCGACCAGGTTCCCACCAAGAACGACAGCCGCTATCTGGGGGTACTGCGGCTAACGTGCGGCCACGCTGGGAGATGCTTGTACTGTCGGCTAGGTCTGGAGTCTCGAACGGTTTCCTCGCACCTTTTGCACCCGGGATATCACTTACACTGACGAATACCTCTGGCCCGCCGATGAAAAGGTCATCAGGTTCGTGTCATGTCTCTTGGACAGAACGAAGGATTTCAACAACACAAGCAGTCCCCAACGACAAAGAAGAGAGGTTCACGAGAAGACAGACAGACACCCTTCACAATCATCCGTTGGGAGAGCTCGCAGAACCGGGCTGCAATCAGAGGCCGTTCCGCGACACCCCCGCCGCCGACCTTACTTATTCGGACGGCCCTTGTGGTTCGATCCACCGCACCGGACATCGACTGACGTGGGCTGCTTTCTCTGGACGTGATCGAAAGGCCCGGCCGACAATCACGCCCATCACTGTGCATCTGGACCGATGCTATTTGTTTGTTTTGTTTGACGTCCATCTGATTAGGGAAACCTGCTTGTCGAGCACCCGGAAAGGGGCTTGTTCTCCCCTCGAATTATTCTCTGTCGGCTTTGTTACATCTTGCTGCAGCTGCTGACAGAGTGAACACTCCCGTCCCGGATCAGTCACTTGTTCTCCGCCAGCTCGTAGCTGTCAGTCGTCATTTCCGCGACTGTCCATCGATTTCTGCCAGGCGCTGCAGAGCGGCTGACCTACCGCCGCTGACAGCGAAAAAGCGATAAGAGGTTGCGTCGTCTTTGCCCAAGTACTATTGCATCGTACAGGCGTCCAGCCGCGGGAACGCAGACGACGCCATCGTATCGTCTCAAGGTCGCCCTCCGACACACCGCCACATTGCTGCAGAGTACCTCATCCACGAAGGCCCAGGGTTGGTCTGCTTCTTGGCTGCACTCTGGCCAGGGTCCCACCAGGTGTACGGTTTGCGGGGATTCACGATCGGATCAGTTGCTGTGCCATCAACCTTGTTACCCACTCTCCGGAATATCTTATTGTTTCCCTCTAACCTTCACGGGTTCCTGGCTCTGATCCTGTTCATCCAAGACACTTCACGCGAACCTCAAATCCCCATATTTGCGAGACGTCAACATCGGCAATTTCTTCTATTCGTCCGGAATAGATCAGCTGCTTTTTTGCCCTTTTCGCCTCACGGAACCAGTACAATCAGGGAGACGTGAGCTTTTTAGCTCACTTGCCACCACCACTGACAGCCATTCATCCAGCGGCCGGTTAACCAACCCCACTGGAGCCTGTGTGCGGACAACCCGGCATACGGACCTCCTGGAAGGAGAATCAGCTTGAATTTCGCCTCTCCGTCTCACAAGACAGCTCTGCCAGTGCGACTGGAGATCCGTCTTGTCTTTGCTCTGGTCCCTGGTTTTTGTATTTTTGCCAAGTTTGCTGGAAACATTGCACGACTCAAATTCTGGCCCTGTCACTTCTCTTAGGTGGACGGCTGGATCGACGTCAGACATTCCAGGTTTGACAGGTCGCTAATCAACATTCCGTCGCGTTCGCGATCCGAAAAGTCTAATCGTCTCAATTTTGGACATTTGGCACTGCTCCTTTTCTGCCTTACAACAACAACAACAACAACAACAACAACACGACGCAATACGGGAGTCAAAAAAGGAAAAGAAGAAGAAAAAAAGGGTGTACAAAGACCTGCAGCTTTTTGAATATCCGCCTGGACACCGCCAATCTGGCCGGCCCTAAGACCTTGGTACTTATCCTGCAGGAGCCCACACCAACTCTCGAAAGAAGAAGACCATAGAAGACAGACAAGGGGCGACTTGCTGACAGTTGCCTCGCGTGCCTCGCTTGATCTTTTGCTCGTCTGTCCCAGGTTCGCGCCCCCAACACCCCCTCCTCCCCTTCCTGTTGGATCGCCAGGGCTTCAAGGCGACCGGCTCTGTGGCCAGGCTACCGCTACAGCAGCCCAAATTCGACGGCTCGAATCTTGAAAGGGCACAAGGCGTACCAAGTGCACATATTCTTCCCTTTTTCGACCTTAGCAGACGTCTGATCTCAACGGAAGCTGAGGCTTGGCGGGAGAGCATCTGCTGGCCTTTCCTCGATTGGATCTGGTGTGAGCCCCTGGTCCCCACCCCCCCCCCCCTTTGGCGCCATAGTGATTGGATCCTGTCCACTCCCGCGGTCCCGCTAGATTCCGTGGGCCTGGCTTTCTTCAGTCAGCACCACCCAGGTCCACTCTTTTCAGGGCAACGTCGATCAGCCCCAGGGATTCCGTTGCGGAGTCGTCATTCATCATCACCCTGTCTCCTATACCCCAGGCCTGACAGGTCCGGACGATTCCCTCTCCCTTCGTACTACGCAGGTGAGAGGAGGAGGCGCGAAGTTAACCATCGTTGACACCGACACCACCACCACCACACGTCGCCCTTGCTCGCTTTTATTCCTCTTTCCGCCCCGCCCTTTATTCGCCTCACGTTCCGTTGATATTGTTTTTGCGGAGCTACTCCAGGCAGTACTTGTATTTCTCCGACATCCCACGCGAGCCGGGCCTGCTTTGCGACCGGGCTTCGCTTCTCACCCCCGCGCGGACCACCATATCGCCTTAATCCGGGGAAGGGTTGATTTCATTCGGCCTCGACAACGACCGCCGCTGCCTCTTGACTAGCTAGGTTCCTTGTGTTACGAGGTGCAACATTGGTCTCCGCGGCCAGACCGGGAACTCAAGACACGCCTTTCCGGGGGTCGATCCTTCAGCCTCTTCTTGTCTCCTCCTTCTCCCCAGCCTTCTTTTCGCCCCCTTGGGTGGCTGTCACTCCACATCGTCCTCTCTTAAAACCTGACAACCCCAACTTTGTCCTTCAGCCTCGCTCACCTTACCCACGCTTGCCGTTGCAGCCCAACAGCGTATGAGCGTGCTTGGGAGAGAAAACCCGGCGGCTGGTCTCTCGATACCCAGTCCCCCCTGTGAGACGTCATCGTCACACGATTCCTCTGACGACCCGCTCTCCCCGGGCACCCCCAAACACGCGGCGACAGCTGTATTGTCCCCCCCCCCCGACCATTTGGAACAGCTCTCGGGTCGACCTGCCAGGTATTCCGTGCTACAACGTCTCCTCGTTGACATCACGGGACTGCTGTGACATTGTCCCGCCCAGATATACTGGCTCTTGCCCGACTGCTGTCTCTTCGAGACAGCCCACCCACGCCACCACGGCTAATTCCCAGGTCGACTTATCCCACACATCATGGATACCTCAACACCATTAAATCCGTACTTGACCCTTGGCGTGGAAGCTGATGCAGACTCCGCCGCCATCAAGAAGGCCTACCGGAAGCTGGTGTTGACTTGTCACCCCGACAAGGTCACCGATGAATCGCTGCGGGAACAAAAGCAGGAGGAGTTCCACAGGATACAACAAGCCTACGAGACGATCGGCGAGCCCGACAAGAGGGAGAGGTATGACGCCGAGATCAAGCTCAAGAAGTTGAGGGAGGAGAGGGACCGGATGACGCCGAGGAGCTCACCGGGGCAAGCCCGCCATGTCAACGTCAACATCTACACCGCACGCCCCCCGCCAGAGTTCCGGTCCTCGTCCTCGAGACATTCACCGTCCAAGGGATCCTCGAACTTCAAGATGTACTCGTCCGACTTCTCAAAATCTTCGGACCACGGCTTCCCGACACGGTCGAAAGGGTTCGACGAGGAGCGAAGGACCCGGCGGACCATGAGCGAGGAGAAGCTGAAGCGCGATCAGGACGATGCGAGGAGAGACGCGGCGGACCGTTCTGAACGGGAACGGAGAAAACGGAAAGAAGAGGATGAGGACAGGAGAAGAGCGAGGAGAGAACAGGAGCGGATTCGAGATAGGGAACTTAGGGAGAGGGAGAGGGAAAGAGACAGGGAAAGAGACAAGGAAAGGGCACGCAAGGAGCGTGAGGAGCGCGAGGAACGGGACAGACTTGCTGCAATAAGGGCGGAGAAGAAAGCGAGAGAGCGTCAAGAACGCGACCGTGAGTTGAGACGAAAGCAGGAGGCGGCCGAGGAGAGGATGCGAGCCAGGAAGCCCTACGTCGAGCACAACAGTGAGGACGACGACGATGTACGGAGAAGCCGCTCCAGAAAGGCATCGAAGAAGGACACCGCGGCCAGGGACAAGTCGTCCTCCAAACGGACCACTCCTCTCGACGAACCTGTCCCCGAGCTGCCCACTTCGTCGGAGAAACTGCAGTCCAGGATGGCCTTCGCAGCCTCCTACATCATGGGCCATCAGGCCAAGAGCAGCAAGTCGCCGAAGCACCCTGACGCAACTTTCTCCGACGCGTATCCCGATCCCAGCAAGATATTTAACCCTAAGCGCCGGGCCTCGGGTGATGGGAAGCACAGCAAGGGCGAGGGCATCTCTCTTGACACCGGCATTCCATCGCGAGACCAAACTGAAGGGGCCGACAACTCGCCGACCGGCCGGAGTCCGCCTCGCCTGCAAAAGTCCTACACCTCCCCACACATCCCAAGCGTCGCCGACCAGCCGCCGCCGCCGCCTCGTGTCCCTCTCGGCCGGTCCCAGACCATGCAGCCCGACTTCTTCAGCCGATCCGGCGGCGCCGAGAAGCACCGGCCCTCGCGGGGACGCACCTCGCTCGACGACCAGGATGACTACTTTCGCTCGCGGCCCAGGATGCAGAAGTACACCGTCAACCGGGACGGCGGCGGCACGCCGCGGGTCTCCGAGTCGCACTACAAGGACTCGTACAGCTCGCACGGCGCGAGCGGCGCCGCGTTCCCCAAGGTCAAGACGACCGTCCCCTATGGACCGGAGAGCGTGTCGACGGCGAAGCGGTACGACGATGGCGACTACGCGACCGCGAACTACAGCCCGCCGTCGTACGCTGATTACCCCTCAACTTCGCCTTATGGCCAGGCGTACGTCGCCGCCATGCGCGTGTGAAGAGTGTGAGCTCGTCCGCGGTGTACGTTTTGGGTGCTAGGTGGCTGTGGTGCCGATCTTTTCCTACCATATATGGGGTATCTCTTTTCTCTTTCCTTTCCACATTTTTATCCCTTGAGCCTTTCGATGTGGCGTTGATATGAATCATGAGGCCACCCAGGGAAGGGTGTGCCGCCATCTATGGGTCTGCTTTAACTCGGCGTTTTGGCAAGGGGCTCTCACATTGCTTTTCTGGGACCTTACTACGACCACTCACCTTTTTGTCTGGCATGAACGGTATACTTCATGAGAAAAAAAGATACAGCAGTAACGAACCCACATGTATTAACGATCAAGACAACTTTTTCGAGTGGCGGGAGGGCTTGACTGAGCCGATACCTGCAACGTCGTCAATGAGCAAGGTTTTGCACCGTCTAGACCAGCAGCTCTGGCCGGCCTGCTTGGTCAGTCAGACTTTGTTCGACGTGACTGCTTTTCCAGCAAGGCTCGGACCATCTGCAAATCAAAAGGTCTAGCAACGGGCAAACTGCGTCACACGCCATGCCAAGGCTCAAAGTCAAGCTCGGACCGCACTCAGCACCCTGATCATCACACACACTCACAGGAGGTTCGGGACGGACACACTTGGCCCCTCTCACACACAAACACCGCACATACTACACTATATAAATTCAGATGAACCAGGCATCGATCAACAGGATGGGAGTAAGCAAAGAGGAAGCGAACCGGCCCCCCCCCCCTTCCTTCTCACATGGACAGATCATGATCAGGGATGATGATGATGATGACCCAGCTACATAGGCACTTTTCTTTCATTCAGAGGGATTTTCTCCTTGTCTGTTTAGTTTTGTTCAGTCTTTATCTTCATATGTTAGATGATGAATGATAATGAAGAGGACTTTTTACAAGAACATTACAGCACCTTCACATTGTAATCATTTGACGAGGAGATTCCAGCAGTGACCATATGTGTGTCACACGCAAACGTCACTAACAAAGAAGCAACATTGGACGGACGGTGGAATGAAGGTACCGATATTGCGCTTGAGTGTATTCATCGCGGCTATGTCGACCATCCTGCACCATCCCGTATATGCAACTGTGCAAAGTGCCTGTCGTGCTGTGTGATACACTTTCATCCCATATGGTACCGACCCCTTTCCATGCCCAGTAATGCATAGTAATGGATGCAGAAGAAAAAAAAGGAAAGAGTGTATTGTACACGGCAGGCTTATCCATCTTACACGTCCAAATGCGGGGAGGAAAGAAGAAAAAAAGGGTACATGCGTGTGTGGGTATATTTCTAAACAGTGCAGTCAGCTACTCCAGAGATGCCGCCTGAAATTGGCTCTAGCTGCCAGCTTCTCGCATCCTTTGTTCTATGATTGTTGGGTTCTTTTTGAAAAAAAATCACACTAGCACGTAGAGAGAGCAGATCTGAACAGTGGCTGTTAGCTTATTAAAGAACCTCTAGGCAAAGGAAGAAGAAAGAAAGAGTGCAAGGGGCCGAGAGGAGGGCCAAAACGTACCACACTCAGGCCCATGATCATTGAGCCCCAGAAGCACACGTTGTTGAACGTCTTTCTCCCGCGCACCCACCGGGAGCGCTGCAGCACCACGATGGGGAGCTGCGTCATCTGGCACACGAAGCCGTAGCCGCGGATCTTCTTGGTGATGCACGCCATGACGATCTCGTGGCCGAGCGCCGAGATGAGGAAGGTGATGACGGTCGCGTAGCTGCGGCCGATGTGCGGCCGCGACGCGCTGTACACGTGCCGCCGGAGGAAGCTGTAGACGGGGATGTTCCACTCGCGGCTGAACTCCATCCAGTCGGTGCTGTTCCACCAGTCGCTGTAGAAGTGGCGGTCCGCGAAGCGCGTGATCTCGGCGAAGGCGCCCAGCACGTACTCGAAGATGACGAGGAAGACGAGCAGGAAGGTGAGCATGAAGGGGAAGAGCAGCCAGGAGACGGTCTCGGCGAGTACGAGGAGGAACTCGACAGCGCTGGTGGGCTGGTGGAGGCGGGTCGAGGAGGACTGAAGAATGGGGAGAATAAATTCTTCGGAGATGACGGTCAGGAGGAAGATGCAACCGAAGACGGCAATGATCTTGGAGATGAGGTTCTGCCAGTCGATGCGCTCAGTCCGCGGGTACTCCAATTCGTAGCAGAGTGTCGGGCAGAAGAGGAAGTCGATCCAGTTGGACCAGGTGAGGTTCCTCGGGTATGCGATGTTGCCCATGGGGCTCGTCAGCTCCCTCGCCAAGTCCTCGCGCAGCTGCAGAATCTCGTCGTCCTCTTCGCCTCCTTCCTCGTCGTCGTCCTCGTGCTTCATCCGAGTCGGGCTAGCGAGAGTGCCGCCCGGGTTGTCGGCCGTCGGGTAGAGGTAGGCGGGCTCGCGGGAAGCGGTGGAGGGGTTGTCAAGCTCCTGGAGGCGCTTTTCGGTCTCGCTCAAGTGGCCGTTGTAGAAGGCGTACGAGTGCATCTTCATTAGGATGACCATGGTGTGCAGCAGCAGGAAGACTTGCGACGTCCAAGGCCACTGGAGCAGGAACGGCACGGCGATCCAGAATGCGAGCCACCCCACCTGGTACACGCTCTGTATGAACATACCGCCCTTTGCCCACGTCGCGCCGCTGTCAGCCTTGGCCTTCCTGACGTACTTCTGCAGTGGGAGGACGACGGATGCGCTCGCGACCATGGCGAAGTCGACCAGACCCAAGTGCCACAGCTTCACGGTGAACAGAGTCCATATTTGCACGCGCATGGGGTACCCCGTATCCGTGATATTGCGCAGCATTGTGGTGATGGCCATAATGGCCAGGCCGATCCAGAAGAGGTTGAAGAAGCCATGGAAGTCTCGGTAGTCGGAGTTCGGGTCAAAGTGTGAGACTCGGCTCGCGAACTCGATCGTGGGGAAGATTCGACGTCGCTGCTCGGCGCGAGCTTGCTTTCGAGCGCTCGAGAGCGACTTGACGGAGGGAAGGGCATCGACGGGCACAGGGGTCGAGCGGCCGCTGTTGTGAGGTGCGGCAGACGGTCAGCATCCACGTTGCCAAGCACCGCAAATGCGAAAGGGGGGGGGGGGGGAGTTGGTGGGCACCAACCTCGTCTGACCGGTCAAGGTGCCGGTCTCAGAAGAGTCCAGATAGCCACTGGAGCCTCCAGAGGCGTTCGTCAGCTGTGACAGCTGGGAATGCATAGGCTTGCGCGGTCGCGGGCGCAAGATGCCATCGAGGTTCTCGTGAAGCTCGGCGGAGGAAGCCATGGTTGGCAACGTCGTTGGGCGCTCAGCCACTTTCTCTGGCGCGTAGGGAGCTGCAAGGCCGGATCGGTTTCCAGTCTGGGGACGAGGTGGCGGTCGAGGTGGCGGTCGAGGTGGCGGTCGAGATGATATTGTAGGGCGAGATAGGAAGGAAACTGATCCGCCGAGGCGTACAGAGAAAGTCTATTTCTAAATGGAGAAAAGAGCAGCGGCCCAAGCAAGTCAGGAGGTGGTCCGGTGCGGTGTCGCGGTGTTGCAATAGCCCCCGAGTTCAACAGACCAACGCCATGCCCCAGCCTCGCCAGGCGCAAACACCAATCAAAGAATTGCAATAAGAAGCTGTTTCCTAAAAAAAGATGTGACGAGCAGGCCATCTCCGTACAGAAGTGCAGCGAGATTGTGGATGAAACATTACAGACCTATTGCGGAGTGTGGCACGCCTTTCTCCTGAATCCCAGACGCTCGTCCCCGGGGCGGCGAGGCGACAGCGCGGCGGTGACGGTGACGGGCCTGAGCTTCGCGTGCGCACTGGCTGGCAGTCTGGCAGTAGGGCACTTTCCAGCTGCGCAGGCTGCCTCGGCTGATTTTGACAGGGCTGTCACTACCAGCTGTCATCTGCCGGTAGGTTACGTCACTGCCGCGTCTGGGCTCCGGGGTAGTGAGTTGACGGATGGCACGGAAGGTGTTGAGGGTTAGGGTCTCCAAGCATCTGCACCAGTGCTGCGCCAATGGAACGGCACCTGGGCAAACAGACCTCCCACTAAACGCAAGGCTGAGAGCCTTCACGTAGCGCTACGAAGCAGATGTGTTTACCACGACGAGCGTTCGTTGTGCGAAGAAAACGACCACAAATACCATGTCGCTCGGGTCTCGCAAAATGCCCGAGACATTACCACACAAGCCTTTTTGCAACGACAGCCCCGAGTGTGTTGTGGTTTTGCGAATCTTGGAACCGTCTTTGGCTTTAACAGACGCCGGTATTGATCCTCTGAATAGGGCTAGCCGCAGCATGGATGATTTGGGATGGACCGTGGCGTATAAGTACAGTATCAGCCGTGGGGCTTACTGCTTTTCGTGTTCGAAATAATGAGCTTGGTTGACGGTCTGCAGTCTCGCCGAGACAGGCTGACAGCGAACCCAGAGAATGAAGATTTCGATGCGCAAAGGTGAGCTCTGCCCGGTGTGATGCAGCAGAGGCAATGGACATTGCCTCAAGACCGGCCGGGGCCGCCGAGTAGGAGGATCGCCTCTCAGTTGTCAGCCGGGATGAGATTTCCATGGACAAAGAGAGTCTGCACTTCAGAATCCCATGTACCTAGGTACTCCAAAAGTCTTTGATGCACCTAGGTATCCCATCCGAGTTGTTTTTTGAATGACATGAGTGTCTGACGGTTTCAAGAGTGGCCGCATCCATCTTGAAGGCTTCCAATATATACCTAGGTACCTACGATTTCATTTATTACCTAGGTAAAGGAAAGTATTTCACCAAAGGACCCTTGGGAACATATCTGCAGTGGTGAGCTGAATCACCTGTAGTATCGAAATAAAAACTCAGGCCTTCTGATCTGAGAATCTACCAGGAAAGGTTCTTTGCTCGTCTTGCAACGATGGTCAGCCCTCTGAGCATTTTGCTTGCTTGATGTACTCCCATTGTGCATGTGCCTCTTCTTCTATGATCTTACCCCTTCCTTTCAAACACCTATACTTTGACACACACAGACCAAGGTGATTGAAAGATTCAATGTGCCAATAAAATATTACCCCCCTTTTCAATACCTAGGTATGCAGTGCCTATTATCCTCCTATGGATATCACACACAAATAAGCTTGCTAAGTCAAACGATTCCAACAAATCATCTAATAAGAACAATGTGTAGCATTCAACATTACATACGACACCATTTTCCATCTGTGCCCCATTTTGGCCCTTCCAAGGTTGGCAACACCTGCTCAACTCAGCCGGCAAACGTCTAGCATCACGTTTTGGCTTGTTGCGTTCGTCGACTCCTAATGGTGTCCTGAACCATCGTGCTTCAATGAAAAGAATTAAATAGAAAAAAGAAAGAAGGAGAAAAAAATCCCTTCAACAGAGGCCATGCCATGTCTGCCTGGGTGGCAGCAGCATATGCTGGATCCGTGGAAGGGGTGGGGGAGTGCATCTTCATTCCGGCCCCCCCTTATAGCAGCCCGAGCCTCTCAGAGTCCCGACCTTTGCCTTCTCGCTCGTTCATCTCTGGTGTCTTCGTCTATCTGCGCCTTCTTTTGGACCTTTCTCTCTTCGAACTTGGCGTCCTCCTCAGCCATGATTTTTGCAACTTTTGCTTTCGAGTATCTTTTGAGCAATCCTTCCTCCCTCATCGGCCTGTCCTCCTCGTGCCATCTTCTCAAAAACTCGTAATAGATGCACTGGACCCGGGCGACGTCAGCCGAAGCACAATTGTATCATCAGATCAAGAAACATCAAACGACTTACCGGCATTTTCAACCCCTCCCAAATGCCGTCCCTGATCTTATACGCGTTATCGTACTGACATCTGTACGAGGGCCGTTTCAATATACCGTAGGCCTTGGCGATTTCCGTGACCTTGACCGTGTTGTTGTCGTCGAGCGACCCGTCGGGAGCGTACTTCTTCACGAGTTCATCATATCTCTTTTTGAGATCAACCTCCGACACCTTTGGATGGACCCCAAGGACATCGTAAAGGATTGGTGCTTCCGGGCTGCCGATCCAAGGGGTTTTCCAAGATTCTTCGAGATTTTCTAGCGACTGCTTTCCCCAGTCGTACAAGTCGTTGACGACGGACGTTGCTTCGTGAACCTTGTTCCGGACTCGATCCCTTTGATAAGTTCCTGAACTTGAACTTTCTGGTGCGTCGCTTCTCAAGAACAGAACAAAAAGAGCTAGCAAAATCCCAGCGAAAAGTTCACCGCGAGTGGGCATGTTGTTTATAGTGCTTGCGCCAGCACGGATGGACTCAGATGTTGAAGAAGAAGAAGTTGATGCGTTGATGCGCAGATTGACTGAAGCCTCCAGATTGAGAGTTTTGTCGACGGATGAGATCCAGAATGTGTGAGTGGTCAAACGGCCTTCATATAGGTATGCTTGAGGAACTCTGCTCACATGGTCATCATTTTAAGGTGATCATATCTCAAAGAAGCGGAAACAACAACAAAGGCTCGTGCTATGGTCTACGTCCCAAAACGGCGAGCCTCTCTTCAAAAAGATTATTTGCGTGCAATCGCATACGCTTTGAGGGCAATTTCAATAACCTGAAGCGGAAACAACATTTGAACCTGTAGACTTGTGGGGCCCAGCCGACAATCCCACTTTGAGTATTTTCGCACCGGATGACCACTTTCAGCAACAACGCAATTTTGTTTCATTGTGTCAGCAGAAAATGGCAACTTTAGCAGACCGGTATCTTCTCTGTGCCATGATATTTCTCTGGTCCTTGTTATTATTTGATATGATGACTCCTTTTAACCGTGGATTCAAACCCGAGCCTCAGTCCCGCACCTGGCCAACCCCTTCGACGCAGGCGTCTTCGGCTTGTGACGGTGCGCCCCAAGATCTGCACCTGGTGAAGTCCGCCACGGACGATGAACAAGAAGATCACCAAGATCCGTGCCAGCCGGCGTGTACCGCTGAGGAGTATCAAGAGGATCACGTCCCGAGCGTGCCAGAGTGGTTTGCCAAGGTATCGCCCGAGCGTGATATGGGCGCCGATCTAAAAACTCGACCTTTGTGGAGCTTTGAACGTCTCAAGAACGGATTGAGAATGGGCTTCGGATTCAAGAAGTTTCAGCCCAAGCCCACGCCCCAGCTCGAGTCCAAGCCTAACCATTACGGGGTCCTTGGAGTTGATCCTTCCGTTCCATCGCAAGAGGTTCTCGACGTTTGTCAGAAACTGAATACGTACTGGTCTGCGCAAATAAACCAAGGCGCGCCGCGAGGAGAGTTGCTTGGGTATATCCGACATGCTTGCGACACTCTAAGCGACGACTATTCGAGATGCATGTACGACTTTACGCATGATATCAGAGAGGGCAGATGGGAGGGCTTGAGGCCTATGGTGAGTGCCAGTCTTCCGAATGCCATCGCACCAGCTGCACGTGCCTTCGCTGGCATTATTTTCTGCCTTCCACTTGACTGATCATGTCTTGCCCAGTGTGTTCACCTCAGAGAATTGGAACAGTTGAAAGAGTACCGTGAGTCGGTAGATGAAATGTTGAAAGGGGCTGAGCAGGCAGGGGACATTACAAAACAATTCTATGAATCTCAGATGCAGAGGGGACAGGAGAAGGACGCGAGAGCCGCGGCACAATCTTTGGAGTACGCGTTAAAGGAGGTTATGGAAGAAAGGATCAAGAGGGACAAGCACGACGAGATACTGAGGAAGATGAGGGAGCTAGATTCACGCTGAGAATCGGACGGAGCGGCACAGTCCCAGGGGCTAAACCTGCGACGGGTTGACTCGAGGCGTATGCTCATACCCAGATCTGGTACCTATCTTGAAAGACCTGGAGACGGCTACCTTGATACTACTGATAGAGAACCTCAAGTTGCTGAATCCTTTTCAGTTGGTAAATTTTACAATCTCAAACACTTGGTGCACCACATGAGGCGGCATCACCTTGCGCCAAGCACCCCCTCCTATAATCAACCACACTTTTTGCTTCGCGATCCGGATGCTTCGGATATCTCGGTCAGCCTTGTGACGTAGCGGCGATGAGTCTCTCCAGCCGGGTGGCGCGGTGCGACTGCATCGACCAGATTATTGTTTATGATATGATTTACAGCGTCGTGTATCTCACCGTCGTGACATTCCGGCCGGGTCCTTTTCGAATCATAAACCTCGCAGAGCCACGGATTGTTGGCATACGATGGTCGCTCCAGCCAGCGGCGTGGACCATCTCAACTTCCTGGGCGAGCTTGGACGTGAAAAGGAACGTCCTGGAGAGGCCGAGCCTGAACAGCATGCAGAGACCCACGTTTCCCAATCTCGGATTCTCGAGGAGCCAGTGGTTTTGTGCACCTCGATCCGAGGGTTCGGTCGTCCGAAGGGCACGAGTCACCGCCTCGAACGTGGATAAACTCGCAGGTGCAGCCGTAGTGTATTTTAAATGTGGCCCAAGTGTGTGGTGCTCAAGCCGCACCTAAGGCGGCTCTCAGAGGCCTGACAAGGTCGGTCAGCGTGAGAAAGTGCTTCGACATGGCAGCATTGCCGAGGTCGCAAATCTGGCCACCTGTGCTCATTGTAGGTTGCTATAGTCAGCCAAGTATCCCTGAAGCCTCCACAGCTTCTTGTTCAACTCGATCGTCCGATGGCCTCTCAAGAGCAACATCTTTGCGCCTCGAAACAACGCAGATTCGGAAGCCACGCGGTCCACATCCCCTGGGCCAAGCAGTCTTGGCAGATCATATACCGGCAGAACACCGCCTGGCACGCCTTCCGTCTCCAGCACGTCGAAGGGCTTTCGTTCATCACCCAAGGACAGAAGACAGGATGCGTTGTTGCGCACCTGTCGAGGGTTCTCGGCGTCGACGATGATAAGATAGTGTCTGCCGTCTTTGTCACACAGACGAGATAGGTAGATGAGCTCGTCGACGACCTGGCGTCGCAGCTGGCCGCTGATGACCTCGTGCATGTCCTGGCGCCAGACTGCTCCCCGAGCCAGTTTGGAGATGCCGGGGTTCGCCGCGAATCTCATGTAGCCAGAACCGTATCTGCTCTTCTTGTCGAGGAATTCCAGCAGCAGGTCCTGCCTGGCGAGGATGTGAGCTGGCGCAAAGAACTTGCCATTATGTTTCACTGGCGCCACCTCCTCTGGCACAGTCTCGTTCCCCGTCGCGTGCTGGTCTTCAGCTATAGGACCGCCAGAGTCGCTGGACGCAGGTGTCACGTCTGGTATACCTTCTGTATCGGAAATACCTTCAGTGGTAGGAGCGGTCTCGGTGGTGAGAGCAGCTTCGCTGAATGCAGGGCCACTGCTAGTAGCCGCGGCAGAGTCGTTGATCACAGAAATCCCACCTTGATCAGATTCATCCGACACGGAATCTTCGGGTGTTTGCTGGAAATCGCCCGGTATCCACCAAGACTCTTCTTCCTCAGGATGCCTCACCACGCCAAAGTCCTGTAGAAAGGCATGTGGTAGGCGGGTGCGCGTGCTGTGACATAATCTCACAGGTCCGGCCAGTAGTTGTGCTAATTGATCGCCGTCAGAGATGACCGCAGCACAGATAAGAAGGAATATGTTTGAAAAGCTTACCGTAAGGGTTCTCCCGCGTGCGGCGTTGGAAGCGAGAGAGTCCATCTTTGCTTGGCTGAGACTTTTTTCGATCTCGTCGCTGCCTCACCTTTCGCCAACTTGGATCGAGTAAGGGCGATATGGGCAATGGCCCAACAGCAGTGGCTATTGTTTTCTTCTTTGGGTCGATCTCGGACCAGTCGTCATATCCCAGTTTGTTCCCCCCTCGCTCGGTACGAATGGATCTGGCTTCCTCAGTCTCAGGCTTCTTCTCATCTTTGGTTGAGTAGGGTCGAGGTGAAGAGGTCTGACATGGCCTGAAGACTAGCAGACTATCCCGTAGAGGTGCAAAGCGCCTCATGTCTGGAGCATGAGACTCGCAACAAGTAGACTCCCGGATGCTGGTCGGAGCGGTCGAGAAAGAAGGACGTCGCCCGGAGCCGCAACACGTCCATCCTGGGAGACTCGGCGCAGATTTTCGGGGTCGCGGCGGCGCGTCAGGGTCCCGGGTCCAGGTCCCGGGGTCCACTTCTAGGGGACCATCAGCAGTGCACTGCAGCTAGAGCTCGGCTTACGAAGGTACTGTAGCTTGGCTTCCGGGGCCGGCAGTCGACGTCACCTCTACTTTCTCTTCACCACAAATCACAACGCGGCTCCCTTTCTCACATCGACGCACGACACTCGCCCGCGCGACAGTCATGAACACTCAACGAGCAGCATGGCGTCTTCTCCGGGGCGTCGCCACCACGCGCAGGCGTGGCTTCTCCCGATACGGAGGGCGTGACGGTCCTCCGACGCCAACGGCCTCGATCCCGATGCCCTACATCACTGAAGTCACAGTATGGCCCCAGCCTGCCCGGCGCGCAGACTTTGACATGCGCTGATGAATATAGTCTGGAGGCTGGAGGACATGTGCGTCATGCGCGCAACCTATCACCCATCCTTGAGGCAAGCTTGCTGATACTCGAACAGCCGACATCTTCTCCAAGCTCCTCCAGGTGCGCATTCTCCTCTGGAGATAGGTCTAGTGTGCTCGACTTGCGTGCTGACAAGCTCAAAATTTGCAGGAGCGAATTGTCTGCCTCAACGGCGCCATAGACGACACTGTCTCCGCCGCCATCGTGGCCCAACTCCTCTGGCTTGAATCCGATGCCCCCGAGAAGCCCATCACAATGTACATCAACTCGCCGGGAGGAGAAATCAGCTCGGGTCTCGCCATCTACGACACAATGAGCTATATACAATCACCCGTGTCGACCGTCTGCGTTGGAGCGGCCGCGAGTATGGCTGCCATTCTCTTGCTCGGCGGCGAGGCTGGCAAGAGGTATGCGCTGCCGCACAGCTCCATCATGGTGCACCAGCCGCTGGGCGGGACCAAGGGCCAGGCCTCGGACATCCTCATTTATGCAACTCAGATCCAACGGATACGTGGGCAGGTCAACGAGATTGTGAGGAGACATTTGAACGGGTCATTTGGGTACGAAAAGTATGATATTCAGACGGTGAATGACATGATGGAAAGGGACAAGTATCTGATGGCGGACGAGGCCAAGGAGGCGGGCATTGTGGATGAGATCCTACAGAAGAGGCCGGCGACTCCTGAAAAGAAGGAAGGCGAGGACAGCTCGAGCTGATATCGGCTTTGCTTAACGCCTTATGCAGCTCCACATAGAGACGGCAGATGACCAGTCTCGGCGCTCCTACCCCAGCCTCTTAACTTCAAACTCAAGTCTCCTCGCACTCTGTATATCCCATTTCCTGTTTCCCTCACCGACACCGAGTCCCTGATCTACCGACGCCGTAGCTTCGAGCTTCAACCCAGTCTTCTCCTCAACACCTCTGCACAGCCTCTGGAACGTCATATCGCTGTGCCTAAATATTGTATGACCCGCACTGTTGGTCTCTTCGCACCCCTCGAGGTCACCTACAGCCTGTCCTATGATCAGGGTACCGGCTTGAGGCGTCAGTAGTCTAACGCAGTTCTCGAGGAGCTGGTGCTGTGTCGCCAAGTCGAACAAGTGCAGTACCATGCATAGGTGGATGAAGTCGAAGTGGCCCACCAGCGGAGCGAGGGCACTAGTCTCGCCCAGGTCGAAGACATCCGCTTGCATGAAGTGGGCTTTGAGAGTCTCGCGATCGCGGAATAGTTGATAACCCAGGTCGATGAAGGGCGCATTCCTAGACACGATTTAGAAGCATGCTCAAAGCTCGGGAACCTCGACATGATCTTGGGACGAGGTAAAAAGAATGGCTCACAGCTCAGCCCCGTACAGATTCTTCCCGGGAGCGCCGTCCGCGACAAGTTGCCTTATGTCCTGGCCTATGCAGCAGCCGATGTCCAGCAATTTCGCGCCAGCCTTCAGTCTCTCGAGCAACAGAGGATAAGACGGCTGTTTGCGGAGGCTCAGATTCAAAAATCGAAATTGACCTATGCATGGGTAGGGGAAAACGTCCCACGCCTTGTCACGCTGTTCAGGGCATAACTTGATTTAGTCAAAGACGAAAGAAAGGCAGGTAATATGCGAAGGGGGGGGGGGGGTTGTTCTTACCATCTCCAGCACATGATCATTGACATTTTCCGGTGCTATCTGGGCGTACTTTTCCAACAGAGCCCTTGCGTCTGGCTTCACGCCCGTAAAATTCTTATCGTACCATCCCACGCTCCGGTCTTTGGAGCCTATGACATGCGGCGTGGTCACATTCGAATCGCTCATATTGCTTATCTACAACAGTCTCTCCCGTCGAGTCGCGGCTGGGCGAGCTTCTGCAGCTACGTGCGATACGCAAGATTTATATTTATATACTCAAGGCTCTGGCCGTTGATAACGAAGAGCCCTGAGGGGTTTGGGGGTCACGTAGTAGTCGGGCTAAGCAGACCCGAAACATGTTGAACAATTTAGCCTGTTCCGTCGATCGCAGGGAACTTGATCCGTCCTCGTATTTACTCCATCTGCTGATGAGTTAGTTCACTGACAGTCTGATAACAAGTCTTCCGTAGTGAATAGGTTGTATAGATGATGGGGAATAGCAAAACTTTTGCACCAGGTGAAACAAGCGACGAAGGCTTTAATTGCTGTCACTGGTCAGTCTCATTCAATATTTGCCCACAGTCTCAGCATCTATTTAGGCGGAATATTGTTGCCTTCGGGGGCATGTGTAACCATGTCGCCCTTACCAGTATACTCTCCAAGATTCTATGTTCGGCGGGAACAAACGGCATGTCTACTTACATGTACTTCTATCTCTGGCTACTTGTAGGTAGCAAGCCTCGGCCCGTTCCCGCAAGGACAAACAAAACCTGCAAAGGCTCTC
Organism: Dendrostoma leiphaemia; assembly: GCA_026120015.1. NCBI lineage: Eukaryota > Fungi > Ascomycota > Sordariomycetes > Diaporthales > Erythrogloeaceae > Dendrostoma > Dendrostoma leiphaemia. The sequence continues at coordinate 191,802 of JALRMF010000023.1, forward strand.
ACCATCCCTCGCATTGCTTCATTCATGATACCTACCTCAAGACCTCCAGGTCGGAGGATGAGGCTCGCCTACTCAGTACCCTACGTACTTACGCAGCCATCCTGCATCTTCTGTCTAGCAGGCTGTCATATCAGCCAGTGCCGACGTGGGCCGTGTCGATGCCATAATTCTAAAACTTTCGAATTCGCTGGGGACTCATTTGGTACTCAATATCCGTATTTTGACAACTGTCGCTGGGATAGTCTGTCATGGCATAAGTTGTGCGACGTAGCCTTAGAGGCTCCTGGGCTAAGTAGCAACTGGCCGGCCCTGAACCGTGTCTTGCTCTGCACTAGTACTTCCCCAGTGCCGGTACCGGCTGAACCAAAACGACATACCTAGGTAGGTACACACACATAGTCGCAAGCGTGAAGGCAGCAGCCATAGCTACATGTCTGAAATCAATGGCACAGAATGTCCTCACGCTGACCAGACTCCAGTCGAAACTCCTGAGACTGACGGGAGTTGAAAAACGGGGATAGTCTCGATGTCTCTCCCAAGGGGGCGCTTTCCGAACTTATTTAGGTACCAATACTTCCATTGTTTCTATATCCTGACGAATAAGTCTATTTGACGCAGCCAGAGTTTTCCATTCTGTTGAATGCAGCTCTGCGAGCAAAAGCGATTCGATTGGGCACAACACCTCGCGACATTTGGCTGCTCCTGGAAATCCTCACAGTTGTGATTTGAAGAGCGGGCTCTTGTTTCCTAACAGCAGCAGCTCTTCTTCGCTGTATTCCTTCCTGATCTCGTCCTCTGAGATAGTCACACGCTTCGCATTGCGGGTCTTGAGGACCCCCCACAACAGGGCAGTCACCAAAACCCCAGCCAGGCCGAGACCCGATCCCGTCGCGAACCCGGAGGTATATGCCGGGGCCTCATTATCGAGATACATGAAGCTGCCTACAATCCCGCCGAGATTGGCTACTGTGGCAAGCCAGGCAGACTAGAAAGATTGTCAGCACGCCCGCCCAGCTTTTGCGTTTCTCAAGGACAGGGAGATGGGCACGGCCGCTGCTTTAGATCTTGTCCCCCGTCCAGACTGTCGAAAGGATATCCATTGTAACAAATCAAGATAGAGAGGGAGCGTATGGCTTACGGAGATGGCCCTGCGTCCCGATGGCGCGGTGTTGTTCGCGATCCAGGCGGCTATCGGAGGGACCGCCGCGTGAACACCAATGGCCATAAAGAAGAGGAATATGTATCCGGCGGCAAGTCGACCACTGCTGTAGTTGCCATCAAGGCCAAGAAGAACAGAGTGCCCGACGATCATGAATGTCAAGCTGATCATGACCCCTAACCAAAATCAGTTCGTGTCCCCGAAGACTTCAATAATGGACTGCACAATGATGGCCGCAGCCCCCTGTGCATTAACTGATTGACCACTCACATAGTGCTCTTTGTTTCATCCGATCTGAAAAATACGCTATGAGCAAGGCGATGGCTCCACCGACAAGGTAGGGGGGAACGCTGAGCAACTGCGCTATAGTTGTGGTAAAGCCCATCGACGATGTTATGCTAGGCAGAGCAAACTTGAAACCTGGGTAAACTCAAGTCAGGCATGCAACATCGCGGGGCGGCCACGCGAGGCAACCTACCGTAGAACCCGGTGCCTCCACAGAAAGCAACGAACCCATAAGCCCACATGGTCCAGTCTGATACTACAGCCTTGAACTCGCCCCAGGCATGGATCTCCAGCAGGCCGCCTTCCACATCATCACCGCCTCGCATCCTGCCGCCCTGTTTGATGATGTGGGAGAGCTCCAGGAAGCGCAACTCGGCTGGTGTCAGCCAGCGCATCTTGGGCGATGGCACATCGACCATGAAGATGACGCAGGCCAGGCCGACCAGCACTGAGAGGAGACCCTCGATGATAAATATCCACCGCCACCCTTCGTAGCCGCCGATGCCGTCCATCTGCTCTATGCCAGCGGCCAGGAGTCCGGCAGAGGCACCCGACAGAGAGGAGACAGAGAAGAAGATGCCTGTGCGCAGGCCGATGTCGCCTGGTAGATACCACATTGAACAGAGGTAGATTCCAGCAGGGAAAAGGCCCGCCCTGTTCGTCCGGTATGTTTAGAAAACTGGTGCAGCAGGCACTGGGGCCTCGGGCGTTTGGGTATAAGCTCACTCGAAGACTCCCAGAGCGACCCTAGCACCCGTCAGACCGGCGAAATTTTGGACGAGGCCGTGAGCGATAATGACAACGCCGAAAGCGATGACCATGCTGCCGAGATACCATGAGGGCCGAGAGATCTTCTTCAGAATGATGTTGCTTGGTACCTCTGCGATAATTATGAAGTCGAAGTCAGCCCAGGCATATCCGCCTTTGAAGTCCGAGGGACTAGCCTTGTTCGAAGTGGCTTCACGTAGTTAAGGCTGTCGGGACCCGGCGAGCGTGAGACGAGACGCCATACGTACCGAGTAGGATATACTGCGAGGGAAATCGTGTTAGTAGCTGCTCTTTCAAGGTATTTCCCACACTTTAAGGCGGGCAGACAGGCTCGTGTCAAGTATCCCAAGAAGGATAAAGATTCTCACGAATTTTGCGAGAAAGCTTGCACTCAAGGAGAGGGAAGGCCAGGACATTGATCTTACAGGAATGAAGAACATCACCAGTGCCACATTATACTGGTGCCCGGATAGCTGAAGGCTCTTGTCCATGCCAGCAATCTTCGCGTTGGCGATGTTACCTTATCGAGGGCCTTTGCATTAGCTATGTGACTCCCGTGTATCTCCGGGTCCTCGTGGCTCCTAGGCATAGGCCCGGAAAACGGTCGCATGTTCCATACCACATACCTCTATCCAGATGCGAGATGAACCACATTGACGACAAGGCTGGAAGCAGACGCCAGTCGATCTACCGATCATATGAGAATATATCCTTCAACTTGGTCTGATCATGTGGCTCGCCTTGTGGTTCAGTATCTTCCTCATGTCCGGCGTGAAGCTGTTGAAGAAGTCGAACTCTTCGTCACTGATTCCGACGACTCTCATTCCCTCGATCTCGCGGCAAGTATCGATGCTCGACCCTCTGGTAAGAGAGGTCGGAGGGCCAGAGGGATTAGGGAGGTCGGAACCCAGGTCTGCCACATCTTCAACGGCTGTGACTTTTTTCTCGGAAACGTGATCAGGCTTGAGTTCCGCCATTGTGGTTACCGTCGTCTAGGAGTAACGAGCCACGAAATGGCAAGGCGACCGAGGAGTGCGCGGCGTTTTGTATTTGACCACACACAATCCCTCGTCACCAGGTACATATTATCTCCCCTGATTGAGCGCTCGAGTTGTATCAACTTTATATTATGCCGTGCGGATACTTCTGCTGCCCCTGTTGTATTGAACGTTGATTCCTTTATGCTCGCCATCATCCCCTTGGCCGACAGGCCAAGAGCGGAGATTGGTAGGCAACGTCCTGTTTGACCTTGCTGGAAAAGTCAAACGACTCATGATCGGGCCTCTGGATGTCTGGATGCCAATGCAGAGTACTGGTTTTAAAAGCCAAGCTCAAGAGGTAATGCTCTGGCACATGGGCGATCAGAGTTCATAAAAAGGTTTGCCCGGCTGACTCAGGGCACCTGACACCCCAAGACAGCTTGAAGAGTCTTGCTGGAAACTCGGAAGAGCAAGCACCATTGAAATTTTGCATTACGCCATGCAATGTGCCACTGTGTAAGATGAGCAGTCAGTGAGAGAATACCATGATTCATGTGACATTTTGAGAGCGCAGAAACCCAAAACAAGAGGCTGAGTTCCTCGGGCACCGGCTGGAGTTGCGGACATGCCCGAGAGCCTCTTGGAATTATCAGTCGGTTTCCAACTTCGAGGACACATGACATAGGTCTCACATGGCCTCCGCGGTCGCTGGCTGAGGATGGACGTAGCAAGGCCGAGAAAAACTTGACTGCAGGCTCGCAAGGCAGACCCTCCGTATGTGCCATGTCGCACTTATCATGTAGATACTCTGCTGCAGCCAGGCCGGCTGGGATTTCAAGCTCTCACGATGACCATATAGTTGAGAGATCGGGACACGTTCTCAGTTAGGGGCCAAACCTCCTCTTGGCACCCACTGAAGAGCAGTGTTAGCAAAGGCAGAATCGTGTCTACTTCTTCGACACGGTGTTGTCCCCTTTCTTCACGAAAGCTTACAAAAGAGAGCAGGAAAAGGCCCCTAGCACTCGGGATTGCCATCATCCACGGATTGCAGCAGACCTGCAGAGGTAGAACATCATGGTGCAGATTTGCATTGTCAATAATGAGCTTGTGACATCTCACGGAAAAGGAAGTATTCGTTATCATGTCCACCGTGGTGATAGAATCGAGCCGGAGCTGATGCAGGCTGAAATGTTGTTGTTGATGTCGTTGTTCAAGTCACTGCAGGGCACTATGAAGTGGGTCCGAATGGTTTGGGGCTCAACCATAAATTCCAATGAGAGCGCTGTTCGTGTTGCTGACCAGCTCTTGCGTGTGGAGTGTGGGGCACAGTGGGCACTGGGATGCTGGGAGGTGGGACTCGGGGCCGATCTCGCAAGGAAAGTTGGTTCCTGGCTTAATTTGGTCACTGGTCTGGTCAACTCTCACACAACAAACTTCGATATCATTTTGCCGTGTCCCTGTGACCTTCCCTGTGACCTCGAGGCGGAGGAATCTAGGGCGCGCGCCGTTTTGAGTCATCTTGAGTTCGAATCCGAAATTGAATGCTGCAAGGTTCCATACCCAGACCGTCATGTCGACTTGAAGCTTTGCCAGCAACTCAATTTTCCTCACCGTCGTAACTCCAGCCCACAAAAGCATTTCGGTACAGCTTTCCTTCGACCATCGCGATGGCTCTGTCCTCACTGCTGAGAGCCAGGGCCCCTCGAGCCTTGGCCGCTGGCCAGTCTCTGGTCTCAACAAGCCATGCGTATGTATTGCACCACCCAATTGCCCTTGCCCCGAGATCAATCGCTGAACAAAATGGATCTTGTCACAGTCGCCTGCTGTCCTCCACCGCGGCGCGCCATGCCGACGACAAGCTCAACAAGGTGTCCGCCTCCATCACCCAGCCCAAGTCCCAGGGCGCCTCACAAGCTATGCTCTACGCGACCGGCCTGACGGAGGAAGACATGAACAAGGCCCAGGTCGGAATCTCCTCGGTCTGGTACGAGGGCAACCCGTGCAACATGCACCTGATGGACCTGTCGAATATGGTCAAGGAGTCGGTCAACAAGGCCGGCCTGGTCCCCTACCGCTTCAACACCATCGGTGTGTCCGACGGTATCAGCATGGGTACCAAAGGCATGCGCTACTCGCTGCAGAGCCGGGAGATCATCGCAGACAGCATCGAGACTGTCATGAACGGACAGTGGTACGACGGCAACGTCTCCCTGCCGGGATGCGACAAGAACATGCCCGGCGTGCTGATAGCCCAGGGCCGCGTCAACAGACCCAGCATCATGGTCTACGGTGGAAGCATCAAGCCAGGCTGCTCCAAGTTCGGCGGCAAGGCCCTGGACATCGTCTCGGCGTTCCAGGCCTACGGGCAGTACATCACGGGTCAGATCACCGAGGAGGAGCGCTTCGACATCATCCGCAACGCCTGCCCCGGCGCCGGCGCCTGCGGCGGCATGTACACCGCCAACACGATGGGAAGTGCGGCCGAGATCCTCGGCATGACGCTGCCTGGTAGCAGCAGTTTCCCCGCTGTCAGCCCCGAGAAGAAGGCCGAGTGCGAGGCCGTGGGCCCCGCCATGAGGAATCTGCTCAAGGAGGACATCCGGCCCAGCGATATCATGACGCGCCAGGCTTTCGAAGACGCAATGGTGCTCATCAGCATCTTGGGCGGCAGCACCAATGCCGTGCTGCACCTGATCCCCATCGCCGAGGCAGTGGGTGTCACGCTTACAATTGACGACTTTCAGGTCGTTTCCGACCGGACACCTCTGCTGGCCGATTTGAAGCCCTCGGGCAAGTACGTCTTCGAAGACCTCTTTCATATCGGCGGCATCCCGGCCCTCCTAAAGTTCCTGCTGCAAGAAGGCCTCATAAAAGGGACCGGGATGACCGTCACCGGCAAGACGCTGAAGGAGAACCTCGAGAAGTTCAAGGCTTTCCCCGACGACCAGCCCATCATTAAGCCGCTTAGCCAGCCCATCAAGGAGACGGGCCACATCCAGATCCTGCGCGGGTCCTTGGCCCCCGGCGGCTCGGTGGCCAAGATCACAGGCAAGGAGGGACTGGTGTTCAAGGGCAAGGCGAAGGTCTACGACGCCGAAGACGACTTCATCTCGGCGCTGGAGGCGGGCGATATCAAGAAGGGCGAGAAGACGGTCGTCATCATCCGGTACGAGGGCCCCAAGGGCGGACCCGGCATGCCCGAGATGTTGAAGCCGAGTTCCGCGATCATGGGCGCCGGCCTGGGTCAGGACGTCGCGCTGTTGACGGACGGGCGGTTTTCGGGTGGCAGCCACGGTTTCATCATCGGACACGTGGTGCCCGAGGCGATGGAGGGCGGACCCGTCGCGCTCGTCAAGAACGGCGACTCTATCCTCATCGATGCGGAGAAGAGGGTGATTGACCTGCAGATCTCGGACGAGGAGATGCAGGAGAGGAGGAGCAAGTGGGTGCGGCCGCAGCCGCGCGTGCTGAGGGGAACGCTCGCGAAGTATGCCACGCTGGTGAGCGATGCCAGCAAGGGCTGCGTCACGGATGACAAGCTCTTGACGATGCACTAAAATGGGAAAAGAGAAACGGGAGAAGGATTTTTTGTGGGCGCATCTCTGTACATAGATACCACCGGCACTTGGTGTTCGAAAAGGCGCAATGCAAAAGTGATTGTTCTTATATTTGACAAGATTTGGTGAAGAATTGCTGCGTTAGATATGCACATACTCGGAACGTCGACTAAACTCGACCATGAGACAACATTCAAGGTGGGCGGGCCCAGGCCATGACCGCGAACAAAGAGGTATCAGAAATAAACAAGCAGACACACCAGACACCCACACAATGCAGAATCTCCGAGGTATCCTCGAGAACACGTCGCTCACTTTTTCTTCCACGCTTCAACAAACTTGGCCTTGTCCTCGACTGTTAGTCCCACTCGCTTGTTCCTACCGAGCCGCGCAAGATTCTCCGCGATCCGGTCTAGCACGCGCTGCTCCTCAGCATTTACGCCTGCGTCGTCGTGCTGGTCTTCGCCAGACGTCACTCTCGCACGCGCCGAACTCCTCGTCTCCCGCCCACTCACCTCGCCCAACCCATTCACCATGACCGCAGTGTTGTAGATGGCATCGGCGATTCGGATCCTCATGACATGTGTCGGGCGGCTCAGCAACTTCCACAGGAAACTCCACCAGGCACCCGGTACCGGCGTCGTGATGTCCGGCGAGGTATACCGGATGCTCACGGGGAAGATCTTGACATCGCCGGGGACGGTGAGCAGGCTCGGGCTGAAGGGCAGCAGGCCCATGCCGTTGGTCGTGGCGCACTCGGGGAAGACGGCGACGACGCGCTTGGGGTTGTCGGCGATGATCTCGGAGAGGGTGGTCAGGTGCGCGCCGGCGGGCGGGGCGGTGCGGAGCTGGGCGGGGCTGAGGGCGTGCCAGACGGCGCGGAACAGGCCGGCGCGGGCGACCCGGCGGCTGCCGGGGTAGCTGATGGTGAAGATGGGGTCGAAGACGGCGGCCAGGTAGACGGCGTCGACGGGGGAGGTCAGGCTGGCGGCGATGACCGAGGCGGGCGGGGCGCCCGGCATGCGCTCCGGGGGCTGCTGGTGCAGGGAGCCGCGCTTGACGCCGTCGAGCTGGAGGTCGCCCCAGATGATCCAGGGGATGCCGAGGAAGCCCCACGTGAGGAGCTTCGATACGAACTGCGGGAGGAAGGGGATGTGCGAGGCCAGCAGGAAGTAGAAGGCCGTGTAGAGCAGGAAGAGCGGCAGCCGGAAGGTGAAGAGGCTGATGTGCAGGAGCTTGGCGGCGGCGGAGGAGGGCGGCGCGTGGGGGATGAAAGGGGAGATGCCGGAGCCTGTGAGGGGAGGATTGTCAGCGTGTCGATGGTGGAGAGTCCCAACCATGGGAAGGGGAGAAAGGCGTGTGAGGAAAAAGTGAGAGGTGGTTGCGTGCCTCTGTCGCGGAATTGGGAGAACTTCTCCATGGTCGTTGTCTTCGGAGAATTGAGCGATGGTGTTCAGTGTCGGCTTGGGAAGGGTTTCCTGTGAAATCGTTCGACGAATGTGGGCTACTGGAGATTCATATCCTCCCGAGGACGTCAGCGCATAGAAGCGCAAATTTGACGGAGCTGACGGTCAGGCTCGGGGCGACAGGTGATGGTTGCGCAAAAAGCTGGCGAAAGGTTAAGAGGGGAGCTTGGTGTTGGTGGTCAGGCCAGTTCAGAGCAGAAGTGGTCAGCCGACCCAGTGTCATCACCATGGGAAGCAGCCCCAAAGACTTTCCAGGAGAGCATGTGAAAAGATGGGGGCATGTGCAGGGGTGTAGGGGGCCTTGTTCTTGGGGGCGCGGATGCCAACTCTTGCAGCCGAGCCGAAGAAAAGCAAAGCATCTGTGCTGTGCCGTGCACTGGCAGTGGCCGTGACGCTCTGTTGGTAACACAGCATGAGGGACAGTCAAGTGGAGCTTGCACAGAATCAGAATCTATGTACATCAAGGTTGCGAGATTGGGTCTGGCCTGAGGTAAAGAGTTTCTGGACATTCCTTCGCATGTGATCGAGGGGTCGGACGGCAGCGTCTGTTGAACGGCGGGGTGGTAGGTCCACTACACTGCCGTACTTCTTTGGAATCTGACTTCGTTACGATTCGTACCAAGGTTCAGCTTCGGGCCTTTCAAGACATGAGATCGCGATGATTCCACCTCTTCGAGCCCCGAAATATCACTCTAAGGACCAATGAGAAGATCAAGCTCCGACTCAGTTTCCGTGATGATGGAGAGAGAGGGTGGGATGCTGAGCATAAGACTACCGGTCAGGCACAAGTTATGCAAGCCAACTGTACTCAGGCTGACGGCCTTGAAAGGGCATACCCAATTCATAGCGGACCGGACCTTGCAGACAACGAGGAACATACAAGAGCGGCTTCACCTGAACCACGCGAGAGACAAGCCTAAATAGTGTCAGTCTTCAGCGTGCCCTGCAACCAGGCAGCGGATGATATTGACCTAATCGCCAACATGGCCATGAAAATCAGAGTAAGACTTGTATTTACGCATATCGTCAACAACGTCTGACCGTACTCTGCAGGTATTCCTCCCGGGAGTATTCAATATTGTCTCAGCATGACACATCCGACTACATGTTGGTCTTCATTTCAGGGTCGCGTCTTGCTGGTATTCAATGATTCGACAAATTGCACGTCGCTCAAGACTTGCATGAGAGATTCCTAGACAATCACAAAGACGAACTGCAACAAACCTGACGAACTTGCGCAATCAGCACAACGCAGATATCATGAGGCTGGGATTTTTTATGTGCAACCGGACATTCCCTACACAGTAATCAGGAGCATGGGGGAGGTCAGCCTGATAATGAGAAGCTCGGGCCAAGTCAACGGGTGCTGCAAGGGACAGGGGTAGGGCTTTCTGCGGGCCATCCCACCGTTGCCCGCGCAACGCTCAGTAAATATCGGCGATGCAGATCGCAGAGTTTCCATACACGCACACCCTGGCCACCACTCTGCCCTTGACCTGCACCTGCTCCCGCATCTGCACCAGCCACCACAGCGCAACCGCCGACCGACCTGCCACTTACAATTGCAATCGCAACTGCGACGATCTCTAAGCGAAGAAGGGGGGGCTTCCGAACACTCCGCTCCAATCCATCCAACTGGACTTTTTGATGCGGCCCATCCTCTTCAACTTGTTCCACTATCTTCTTCATCCTGTCTCCCTTCGCAGCATCGCTTCCTGGAGCATCGCTCCTCGCTTCTTTCGTCGTGTTCCATACCCTCTTACCGCGCCAACGTATTGTTACCCACCGGTATATCATGGATAAACACTCGGAGAATGCGGTATGTGCAACAATTGTGTTCTCGACCCGTGCCTCGCGATTGCTGACCTCTCTCGCCTCGCGTCTAGCCCTTCCGCGCTTCGCAGATTCGCCCACCATCAAGTCGACTGCCCGCCGGCAACATGAGACCAGGTACCCTCTCAGAGTTCACCGAGTCTCAAAGCAACATCAAGGCACAGCCCTCAATGCTGCCACAGCCGGGGCTTAAGCGGCCCCAGTCCGGACATGGTGCGTCAACACAGGTGGCCTATAGGCACCACGTGCCGAACCTTGCAAGGAAATCAAAGCTGACGACAGCTCTCAAACAAACAGCGCCGGTGCCTGATCCGAAACAGAGGAAAACCCTTATGGAAAGGGCAGCCGAATTTCCGGACAGGCACGCCGTAGCACCCACTCCCGCGCCGCGAACGATCAACAAAGGCGTCTCGCTTGCGTCGCAGTCTGGGGTAAGTTCCTGTCTCTGAGGCAATGTGAAGGCGGCCCTCTTTGAACTTGTCCCTTTCATAACAACCCCGTATCTTCCCCTGGCCGAGCTCCCGCACGCGCATACTGGCCTCAGATCCTCTGGTTCCGAAGTGTCACGTACATCCATATCTCGACCAACTGGGAGGATCTCGAAAACTTGGCCGCACTTTCAATGCGTACCGCTACAGCACGCTCTCATCACCACTGGCCAGCTCGAGCCATGGGCACTTGGCTGCGCCGCCTACCAGAGGATGAGCCCCCCGACAGCGAAGAGTTGCGAGTGCTTGCGGCAGGCTCGCCTAGGGACTCCGTTTCCGCCTACGCCTGCTCTCCAGAGCTCGACGACTTCGACATTGTCGAAACATGTGATCTGAAAGGTTTCAGCGGCACCATCGGTCTGCACTACCGGGGCGAAGTTCGTCATATTCATGCCGGATGCTGAAAGGGCCTCAAGGAAAAATGGAGGGTGGACATGTTGCTGACCACTACCGTTGACCTAGATCAAGCAGCCTTCCACTACAGCGCCCCTATCTCGGCACCACTCATCCGCCTCGATGTCTTCTGCCTCCACTCGCAACCCTGGCGGCTTCGCCCAGAGTAGCGGGCCCGGGCTGGGTCGTTCTGGCTCAACGATCGCTCGACCTCAGACCTCAATGACCTTCCATCAGTCAACAAACGCCCGGCAGCGTGCGAATACCACTCGAGTTCGACCTCAGACGTCCATGAACAGTCGCAACGCGGAGGAGGAGGAGGAGGAACCGGCAACAGGAAAGCAGAACTGTATGGTGACGCCCCATTCTTTCGGTTCTTTACCAGACCCCAAACTCAGAAAGGCTGCGTCCATACAAACGATGAGTTGGCAGGCCGACTCGGCGCCAAAGAGGGATGCCTCGATCAGCACTTTGATGGGAAAGTTGAGCATCCACGACCAACGTGCGTACGACAGCCTTTCACAGCGAAATCGAGTGGTTTCAATCATGGAGAGCCGTCCTCCTGCTTCCAAGTCAATTTCTTTACGTCCGTCAAGCGAGCAGCTAGGCAATGTTTCGTTCAGAGAATCGCGCAGAGAAGAGGTTGCAATAAACCCAGTTGCGCGACCCGAGGACTCTAGGGCCAGCATTGTTGCGCCGCCCAAGACTCCTGATTCCACAGAACGTGCCAAGCAGATGCTTGAAACATTCGGAGAGACGCTTCTAGCTTCTACGCGGAAGTACACTGAGTCTCCCTCGAAATCTCCTTCCAAAGTACGCCCGTTTCTGACTAAGGATTCTAATCTGCGTACGTTTACAGCCTGGGACATGGATCAACGTTTGATCGAAGTTGAAGCGCAATTCAAGACAATGAAAGAGGTAATGAGTGGCTCACTAAATGACAAGAAAGCCATGGAAGAAGTCATCGAGATTGCAAAGACGAGAGGTGAGATATAACAACGTGGGAAGACACTTGCTGCTCGTACGTGGGCTGATCTTCTTTACAGCTAATGACCTTGAACGCGAACGCAATCGGCTGGATGAGAAGAACACGACACTGCAGACCGAGCTCGATGCTTTGAAAAACCAGACTTCGAATCTGAGTTTGGACTTGGACCAGGAGCGTAGAAGACATGAATACAAGCTGCAAGACCAGGCCCGGGACCACCGAGCCGCACTCGATGAGCTACGGAGGACGTTGAGTGATGAGACAGAACGCCTCAGTCGACAGCATCAGGAGGAGTTGGAGGCTCTCAAGAGGCAGTACCGAGTCGAGATGGAAGATGAGAGGCACCAGACTGCCAGAGAGCTCGAGACGTTGAAGATGAAGCTAGGCTCTGAGCAGCAGGACCTGGCGCAGGCTCTCAAGGACAAGGATCGTGAGATATCCGATATGCGCGGCGAGACTGACGCGTTGCAGTCCGACTTAGATCGGGAACGCACGCAGAAGACTCACCTACAAAAGCATATTGACGATCTGATCGGCAACAACACGTCACTCGAGGGCACCGTACGGACGTTACAAGCACAAGTCCACTTCCTGGAGTCAGACAGCAAGCAGCAATCAGATTCGTTTGCTGAGATGGAAGCCAGGATGCAGGAAGCTTTGAAGATCGCGGACGAGGCACGGCAGAAGCTGATCAAGGAGGAGACCGAACGACGAGTGCTCTTCAACAAGTATCAGGAGTTGAAGGGCAACATCCGAGTTATGTGCCGTGTGCGGCCCGTTCTTGAAACTACTGAAGGCTCTGCTGCAGACCTGGACTATCCTGACGACAAGACTTCGGCTCAGATCGCGGTCAAGGGTCCTGAAGAGAAGAACAGTCTCGGCAGAATCACCACGAAGACATTCCCCTTCGAGTTTGACCGCGTCTTCACTCCCCAGATCCAGAATGAGGAGATCTTCGGAGAGATCTCTCAGCTAGTACAGAGTGCCCTGGATGGGTACAACGTGTGCATCTTCTGCTACGGCCAGACCGGCTCTGGCAAGACATACACAATGTCCTCACCTGACGGTATGATTCCGCGCGCGACAAAAATGATCTACGAGACAGTGAATCAGTTGAAGGAGAAATCTTGGACGTACACGATGGAGGGCAACTTCATTGAAGTCTACAACGAGGAGCTCCACGATCTTTTGACCCCGACCAAAGACCAGAAGAAGCTCGAGATCCGACATGATGAGATGCGCAGAACCACGACCGTGCTCAACTGCAAGAGCGTCACACTCGACTCTGAGGATACCGTCGAGGTCATGCTCAACGAAGCGCAGAAGAATCGGTCTGTGGCCGCAACCAAGTCCAACGAGCGATCGTCCCGGTCTCACTCGGTCTTCACTCTCAAGCTGATCGGCGAGAACTCAGCTACCCGGGAGCGCTGTGAGGGCACCCTCAACCTTGTTGACCTAGCTGGTTCCGAGCGGTTGAAGTCGTCAGGTGCTGAAGGCGATCGCATGAAGGAGACTCAGAACATCAACACCAGTTTGAAGTCCCTAGGAGATGTGATCGAAGCTCTTGGCACTGGCCAAAAGCACATCCCCTACCGCAACTCGAAGCTCACCTATCTGCTGAGGAACTCTTTGGGAGGCAACTCGAAGACTCTCATGTTTGTCATGGTGTCACCGCTGGAGGCGCACTTGAACGAAACATTATCTAGTCTGAGATTTGCGACGAAGGTAAGCCGAGTATACTTCGTGCATCTAGAGAGACATTGCTGACAACATCCAAGGTCCACAACACCCACATCGGAACGGCCAAGTCCACCAGAAAATCCAAGAGCGACGCATAACGTCCGACGGGGCGTTGAATAACTGTTCAACTGGTAAAAGGTTGTCAATGGGTGGTCGAAGTGTACAAATGGGCAGCAGAGGTGACACGGGCGTTTCACGATGATACCAAGGAAGTCATGTCTTTTCTCCGATACCTGATGGTTTGGCTTCCTCACGTTGCGTTGCGAGCATGCTTCATGTCTTGCATGCATATAGCAGTCACTGACCGCATCATTACGTGGTGGGTGGCATTTGTTCATGTTGGAGTTAGAAGGAGTAATGGTGATGAAGGATATAACACAGCACACATTGTCGCTGGGTATGTTGTTCGTTTGGAGAGGTATGACTTATGATTTGATAGATGTGGACAGTATGTGGATTATCGAAGAATGGGCGAGGTCAAGCAACGAGGTGATGCTTGGGCCGGGGTGGAGCGAGGATGACCGGATGCAGCGAGCAGCGTACTTCAAGGTGCCCCATTCACGGCGATGCCTTCGTCAGGCAGCGGCTCTTTTTCAGGTGAAATGGATTCGACGTCTCCGTTCGCCTTTGCCATGTATTGCACTCTGGGTCTCGGAAAGCACATTGAGGCGCGGACTCCCAGCCAGCTCGTTTGCTGGCTTCGCGTTACACATCCTCGTCCGTAGTCACGCAGATATGCAAGCCACCGCCTTGTCTCGCGTACTTGCAACTTGATTTGGTAAATATCCCGTGGCTCTAAGCGCCGCGCTCAGTGTGCCGGTACTAGTTGTGAAGATCACCTCCCGCCCGTCTTCAAGTTATATCCGAATAATGTCCTGTCGCGGCTTATGTAAGGCCTGCTGGTGCCTGCTCTCAACATTGCTTTTGGCATCAGGGATGGAAAACTCCCCACAAAATGGGGACGCGTCCCTGGTGTCTGTCCCTGTCAAACCAGAACGATGAGTCCGCTCTTTTGGCATTGGTCACTCCCCAGCCTGGGTCATAAAAGATGACAATATGTGCAGTGCTCTACAGAAATCCATCTTGCTGGAAGACACGAACTTGTTTCATCAAGAACAATGCGAGACCTTCGGCATGGGCCCTGGGAGGCTGGCACCAGCGAGGACTCCAGGCTCTGCGTGCGCGCCCTCCCCTAATCCATGCGCTTCTCACACATGAGCCATTTGCCGTTCGAGCCTTCGCTTCCCGGAGAACTCATGTAGCACCCTCGAGGAGGAAAAGCAAACCGCCCAACACCCGGAAAGTCAAACACAGCAACCTGGACGAGACCGTCAACGACGATCTAACAGCAGCGCAGCTCTGGAGAAAGCTAATCGACTGGAGGCGTTGGCCGCATTGGGTGTTTGGCCTTGGGTTCTGCTATCTAGGTCTGACGGCGATTCTCTGGGGTGGTGCGACCGTCGCCTGGGTTGCGCTGTCCGACAAGACGCCCATTACAGGAAAAGGCCGGTTCAAATATTTCAATGCCCCCAAGCCTACACGTCTGACTATGCTACAAGATGTGAAGGAGGTACTCGAAGAGTACCAGGAGCACATCGCTCCTGTGTCTGAAACTGTTCAAAAGGTCTTCGCACGACTTGTGGCATCTGCGGGGCTCGAACACGAGGATTGGAAAGTCTATGTCATACCGCATCCCGGTAAGCATAATAATCAACATGGCTTTGAATTAGCTCCTATTAGACTGACGTATAATTCAAAGCATCGAGTGCATCTGTCATTCCTAGTAAATCCACAGTTTTGCTCTATGCCGGCATGCTACCGCACATCGGAAGTGAGGATGACCTTGCGGTAGTTCTTTCTCACGAGATCGCCCATGCCATCGCGGAGCACGACAAAGCGTCTCATAACCGAGAAATACTTGAGTTGTGCTACGGCATCCCTTACCTGCCGTTTGGACTCGCCGGAGGAGTTGCCTGCCTTCTTGGGGCCTGCGTTGCAGTCGAGCTTCTTATCGTCGGCGTGCCGCTCTTGTTGCCTGCGTTAATCGCGAGTGATCTGCGAGCGAGTGCTTCCCGGAGGGAGGAGGCAGAAGCAGACCTTATCGGGCTGCTGTTGATGACAGAAGCTGGCTACGATCCGCATGCGGCCCCCAGGGTGTTGAGGTCCCTGAAGGATGCAGAGGACAGACAGTCGGCGGCGGCACGAGCTCGGGCGAAGGAGCAGTATAGGCACGGAAGGGTGGTGGAAAGAGAGGAACGGCCTCCGGAGTGGCTGCAGACACATCCAACCGTGAGTTATGTTGCCTTGTTCGCACAATGAGTCCACCGACAAGGACTGACGGTTTTTGGGGTGTTTTCTTGCCCTAGTCGGACTTTCGACTTGCGATACTTGCGCAATACGTCCCTTACGTCCTCACTATCGTTCGAAGAGTAAAGTGCGAATGCAAGATGAACCCTTGGCATAGAAGATACATGGGGCGGATACAGAAGGGCTGGAAGGACTTCAAGAGGTCGAGAGATGACAAGCCAAAGCTGTTATGTTGAAGGGGAACAGAGCCTCGAGTGCTCTCCACCCCAACCTTGCGATCCGGGACTCAGCAGCGCTCAGAGTGAAAGGTTTTGCGTGGAGTCAGGTGAAGGGACAACAGATATCGTTGTGATAAAATGCGATTCCTGAATATTGGTGTGGACACAGCTCAGGGCATTGGATGGGGCCGATGACGCCAGGGATGTGATCTCACATGCTGATCTGGGCATCTAAAGGTGCATTGGAGGGAGCAGACCATCGGCAGTGACGAGACAATCTAGGAACCTCCAGCCTGTCATCCTTGGAATCCAACTATGATCTCAACAAACAGTTTGCTACGTGGCAAAATGGCCGATGCTGGATTCTGTGGCTCACTGGATCTGGATAGTGTCAGAGAATGAGTTACTTTATGACAATTCGTCAGATGATTCGAACATGAGAAGCAATAAATCTGTTGATTACAGGGCGTCTGAAATCCTCCAGCCTCGACCTGAATTGAGATAGCTTGGATGCTTTTTGCTTACACTGCAGCATTCAATCTGAGATCTGTTGACCTCTACGAGTTGGGCAAGACTGAGAGGTGAAGCCTGGCTTGCGCAACAGAGGGTCGCTGCAGCTTTATAAAGAGAGTTCGACTTCTTCATGGTGTCTTGAGACCTTGATGACCTGAGAACTACAAAGGATTGTAACAGATTCTTACCAGCGAAGTCTTGTTGTGAGTATCAATCAGACTTGCATGGCTGGCTGACACAGTGACAGTATGGCTCGTTGGCTTGTCGTTGACTTAGACTGAGATTTGGACTGGGCTGACTGGGTGGGGGCCATGCCGTGGGACCCTAAGCCACCATACATGCAGGGATCTGTAGTGGATGGACCCCTGCATTCCCGTTGGTGTCGTGCCTGCGTCGCGTCACCTCCAACAGGGCACCTGGCCTTCCTTCCACATTGGCCTGGTCGACGACTACATCGGCTCATCAACTTGGCAGATGAACAATCGAGCTCCCTGCCTGCCTTCCATGTTGCCCTTTCGTCGCTCAACTTGGGATCTCCCCAGAAGCATGGTTTATACTGCCACTGATCAATACCTGCTATGGAGCAGGGGCTTATAATATTCTTCATTTCCCAAGTGTCCTCCATGATAGCCTCCTCTACGAATCGCCCTCGTCACCACCAATGCCTGACAGGCCAGACAGGGGCCTGGCCAGCTCAATTTGGGCACGAGCTCCTTTGAACACCGGCCGACGACCACATTACTTCACAAGGTCGACTACTCACATCAAGTCCTCCTATGCCTCGACAGCCACCATCGACCATGTGTCTCAGACCGAAGCTGTTGTCACGCCTCCACAGGCTCTGTCGCCGACCAGCAACACCCTCAATCCTTCCGCAAATGGTGTCGTGCCAGATGCTCAAGCCCACCCACCTCCAAGCCAAAGCTCTTCTCACGCCGATCTGAACTCTGCTCTACAACGAATTCCCACACCGTGGGCCGAGTTGGCACGCTATGCAAAGATCGTGCGGCGCCTGAAATGGAAGCTTCCCTTTCTGGCACATGCCTACATCGCTGCGACCGATCAGACAGCGAGCAGCATTGAGCAACGTCAAGAAGCAGAGCTCATGTTCAAACTGGACTTTTTTGAATACTACATGCTGCTGGAGCGTGCCTTGGTGCACCTCCTTGGGGTGTTTGGCGTCAAGGTCACAGGAGCCTTTGGTGCCAGGCTGAGGACTGACGCCTTTGGCCACAGCAGAGGGAACCAAGAGCGATGGGAGCAAAGTGACCATCGCTTCCATGCTAATGTGCTGGAGGCCCTCGACGATCCGAGAAACCCTCTGCATGAGGCTCTGGGCAAGGGAGACGTCCGCTCTGCGCTTGCGCGGGCCAAGGAACGTGAGTGCAATGTGCACACGGCGCAGACACGAAGTCGCTCGCTCATGCTGACTATGCAGTGCGGAACCGTTGGAAGAATGCAGACGACCCGGAGGCCGCGATGGCCAACGGCAACCGGCCTACTCGACCGCTCAAGGAATATGATCTAGGGCGGATCCTCGATTTGATTTTTGCCGGATTCGACTACGGCTTTCGCATCGCAGACCAGTACATCACCGAGGTCCGAACACTAGCGCAACAGCACGGCATCAACGGCAACACAGACTCCGCCAGCGAACAGACTGAAGAATGGGAGTTCATGACGGACGCAATGGACTGGGAAGCGGTTTAGATGATCTTCGAAGCTACGACGACTCGGCACTTCGTTTCCTGCGAGAGCTGAGAAAACACCGCGGGCGTTGGTGTAGTTCGAGATACAACTCGACGCTTTGTGAGGACTCAGCATGAATGAGACGTTGGAGGCAGACTGACTTTTAGTACGAGTGATACCCCTAGAGCCGACGCACGGCCAAGACAGTTGTGCGCATGACGAAACTAGACTCACCTAGAGAACGAAAATGGAAAATCGGCTCATGACGCTGCCCTAGACCCAGCATTGTTTGACAACTGGGCGTTGGCGATTTTGACATTTGACATGAAAGCCCACGGAAACGCATCCAAGACGGCAACAAGGTATTGTACTGCGGGTTCTCTTCCAAGTTGGCTACAAGATAGCAGTGCGCTAGGTCTCCTGTGTACTGTACGGAACGTGCTACGGTATGTCATAGTACTTGTACATACATACATACGCGTATGAGTCCAAGCGTGCTGGAGACTCGCCAAGGAATGGTGCTAGCTGAGAGGCTGATGCGACACGTTCAGACATTCGAGCCGATCGCTGGACATGGGATCCTCGTAGCGTTGCCCACACTATGAGGCCTATGCTTCCGGCTGAGACGCGGGCCGAGAAATCACGTCGCCTGCTATGTATTTGATTTGGAGGACCACGACCATCTTCAATCACATTATACAAGTACATGTTGCCAGTGGCTGGACGTCGGCAGCATCAACCTTACATCTCATCGTCGCCCTCAAGAGCTAGAGCTGGCAAGTTGAAGTCCGCCCTCACAGACCTCGATCTCATACAGGGAACCATTTCCCAGGAATCATCCAATCCAGATACCACGAGCTGCTGGCTCCGCGGCCCTGTCTCTCTTTATGGCGAACGTGACGAGCACCTCGGGCCTCTCGGGCCTCTCGGGCCTACCTTCTGATCTGACGCTCCAGAAATGGCCTTCGAGTGTCGCTATTCTCCTGTTTTCGTTGGTGGCACTCTTCCTCAAGGTCACATGGCAGCCAGCTTTTCCCAAAACGGCTCCCAAACTTGTTCGAGAATGGCCAATTCTCGGCGCGCTGCGGCTATATGGACGGCGGAAGGCCTTCTTCGATGAAGCCGTGGGTCGGACAAGTACTGGCAACTTCAGCACCTACATGGGAAAGTTTCAGGTAGTTGGTCTGTCAGGGCCCGCAGCCAGACAGTGCTTCTTCGAGAGCAGAGACTTGAGCATGAACGAGGGGTGAGCTATGACAGCTAGGGCTTCTTTGTGTCTCGTCCGAAGACCACACGATTGCTGACCATTTCTGTTCGTGCACCGAATAGCTACAGCACTCTGTTCACTGCAAGTCCCGATGTTGGCGGATACAAGGAGCAGGAGGTGGCAGAAAGCCATGGCACGTGGGTGGTGAGGAACATGACGAAGATACTGTCACGCGAGACCCTCGTGAAATGCCTCTCGACCCTCGTTTCGGATACAGCATCCGCATTCGAGAAGCTCCTCGACAAAGACGGCAGCAATGGTACGGGCATCATAGACCCCGCCGATCTCAATTACAAGATCGTTTACCAGCTCACCATGAGGACCGTCGGCGCCACGGAGATCGCGAACGACCCTGCCCTCTCGAAGAAGACGTTGAGGCTGTTTGGCAAGGTGGAGCGCAATGCGAGCACCTATCGCATCATCTTCCCGTGGTTTCCGACGCTGGGATGGATCAAGCAGATGTATGCTGGAGCCCAACTCTACTCAATCTTCAACAATATTGCGCAAGAGAGGAAGGCGCAAGGCAGAAGGGAGGACGATGTGGTTCAAGTGTTTCTCGACCAGGACACGCCTATGGTGAAGCTATTATCTGTAAGTGGCTTGGTCATCACCATGTCCCTTTTTATGTTGTCCTACTAAACCGACATAGTTCGTCATCGGCGCTCTCTTTGCAGGTCTTGTCAACACCGGAATAAATGCTGGCTGGATTGTAATCTTCCTTGCAACCAATCGCGAGTGGTATCAGCGGGTGCAGGCCGAGGTTGACGCCTCGCTGAAGAAGCACCGGGCATCGCCAGCGCAGACGCCCCGAGAAATATTCACCACTCTAACTCTAGAGGACTGGGAGGCCGAATTTCCCTCAATCGAGCTAGCGCTTCGCGAATGCATCCGCATGGTAA
Source organism: Dendrostoma leiphaemia (assembly GCA_026120015.1). Taxonomy (NCBI): domain Eukaryota; kingdom Fungi; phylum Ascomycota; class Sordariomycetes; order Diaporthales; family Erythrogloeaceae; genus Dendrostoma; species Dendrostoma leiphaemia. The sequence continues at coordinate 212,352 of JALRMF010000023.1, forward strand.
CTGTGGGAGTGGTGTTCCGACGCAACATTGGAGCCGGCGACGTGCCTATCAGCAAGGAGTCAGGCGAGGTGGTGCCGAGGGGTGCGTTTGCCATATACGCTGTCGACGATATCCACATGAACCCAGGCGTGTACTCCCACCCCAGCAAATTCGACCCGGGCCGGTTCCTCCCGGAACGGGCCGAGGACAAAAAGGCTACGCTGGGGTATATCGGCTGGGGCGCGGGACGACATCCGTGTATCGGAATGAGATTTGCGAAGATTGAAGTGGCCATGATCACCGCCGTGTTCTTTGCCATGTTTGATTTCGAGCTCGTGGATGCTCAAGACAATGTGTTGAGTGAGCCGCCACCGGTGAATCGACAAGCTTTCTCTGTGCCCAAGCCTGTTGATGTGACCAGGATAAGGTACAAGGCAAGGCAGCAGTAAGTTGGCAAAGGAGACGGCAAAGGAGACGGCAAAGGAGACGACGTCGTGAGAGAGCTGAGGGAACAAGTCTCGACACCACAAAGCAGTCTGCCGACTAAGCGATGCCATGTGGGGGTCACTCACGATGTCCGGAACAATCTGCAGCCCCCTTGGAGCTTCTTGAAGCTGCCACTACCGGGAGTTTTGTCTAGTGCAGTGATCTAGCTCTCAAGAACTTTCTTTCCTTGCTGCGAGTTGACGTGTGGAACGGTTGCGCCTTCTCTGCCACAATCCGTTCGCCCACATTCTCAAACAATTTTCAAGTCGCTGCGAGCACCTCTCAATACTGAATCCCTTCTGCGCAACATCATTTCGGGCAGACGGTGGCGCCCGACTGCCATTCTCAGACGGCACGCCTATCGCTCCATCAGGATTGATCTGACCAAATCGACCGCGCTTCTCGTCGCCATGTCCAACCACCACGACGTATCCCAGAGTTGTAAGTGACGCACCCACGACCTTACGAACCCCATGCGATCTGCTGGGCACTGTGGGCTAACGTAGCATCGTCCGTCTCCTCAGCCGGATCTGATGGCGGCGGAGTCCCTTTCCCCGTCTCGATGGACGTCGATTCTGCCCTCGAGCATCAGGCCGTTATTGGCACGGAAACCCAGCGCGGTGCTTCTCAAGCTGACGTCGAGATGGACGTCGAGGTGGGTGCGGACCACGACCCAGAGCCCAGAAGTGAGCGACTCGATCACGATCCAGAGCCACAAACTCAACCACCCGTCCACGTTGAAGTGACCATCACCGCGTCCCCGAGCCGAGGTATAGAGCCCTGGTTCTACACCATCAAGACGCAGGCAATGCACAAGGACATCGTTGTGGGACGGTGCGCCGCCTTCCTTGTTCGAAGGGAATGCTTCGAGCCACACGACGAGGGACACGAGAATCTCTTCGAGGCCATGACAGCAAAGAGCAAGGACCTGTGCATCCTCTTTCAGCGGCCCCATCTTTTTCACCCAAACGGCCTCGTCCTCACCAGTGGTCGCCGAATTTTCGTAACGGGCCACATTTTCGACACCGGTGAGGCTGCGACCTTATTGTTCCCGGAGAGCGAGTACAACAGGCGCATCGATGGCCTTCGCCTCGCGCACCCCATCAATCGCGCTTGGGTTATCATCATTCGCGAGATCGAGGTCGACCCGCAATACCGTCGACTTGGCATTGGCAGCAACATGGTTCGGCAAACTCTCGTTGAGGTGAAGGCGTTTGCTGATGCAGCAGGTCACCCGCTCTTTGTTGGCGTCCAGCCTGCTCTCTGGTACGACAAGATCCTTCCGACGGACGACGCCAAAGCTCGCCTGAAAGCTATTGCGGAGGAAGACTACAACGCCTCGCTGGCCGACGCCTTCTGGTCAGCTATGGGCTTCAGAAGGTGGTTAGGACCTTACATCGGCTTTCAATGGGCTTGGTTCTTCTGGGGATCGGGCTTTGACCTTCCGGTCGAGAGGCAGGTCGCCATTCCTGACCCGCTCCCTCCAGTCCCCGAGCAGCGGACTCCGATTCCATACCCATATGGCTCGTATCCAATACGAAACGTACCTGACCGCTCCCGCGAGCCCCGCCCACCGAGCAGCACACGGCCGACTTTTGCTCACCTCCTAGGAAGCTCCCAGGCCATGCAACGAGGCAATAGAGGGCCTCGAATCGTGCTGCACCAGTCTCAGCCCCAGCCAAAGAACCCTTTCAAGGCTCCCATGAGCCGAACTCCAGGACAAGGACAGGGACCGCCCCCTCTCCCGCGCCTGCTTCCACGCCCGCTTCCAAATCCCAACCCAAGTGACAGGCGTTCGCCCGTACGCAGCGCCATTGCTGAATTCGAAACCGAGCTTGGAGCTATACGAGAGGTCGACGAGGACAGTCTTGAATTTTCTCTTGAGGGTTCAATCGAGACTTTGACTGGGCCTTGGCCCGAGTCTTCGCTCGAGCCTCCAGAACTACCACTCCAACCACTGCTAGGAGCCAATCTGGTACCCCGTCGGTCTCTGGCAACGGCAACTACATATGACCGTTCGCCTCCGGAAGACAGACCTGCTAAATTCTTGCGGTCTGCTTCTCGGGATTCGTCACCGGACGCTGTTTGTTACGCTTCATCCGCGGAGTCCATAGACTCAGGTGGCCCCGCAACTCCGAGCAGGCAGCCCCCCGCCGAAATGGCACCAGCGTCACCGCGGGTCTTTGCTGAGAGCAACGCCTCGGGTAGCCCCTCGGGCAGCGCCTCCGGCAGAGTCTCTGCCGGCGACAACCCCCCTCAGCTCACGTTCGAGGGTGTCGCCCGGGAGGTCGCCGAGGAAATCGGTGAGGAACTGCACGGCGAATGCATCACGCATTGATTGAGGTATGCGTTACGGAATGGTTTGATGAAAGGAAAGACGAGTGAATCAATCGTATGATCGATGCTTCTGGGGGGGGGGGATGGTTCACGGAAGCCAGAGAGGGTTCCATCCTTGGGTGGTGCTCCAGTCTCTCGCGGTCACTTTCGAAGACGTCAGCAAGGCGTTACATGCGCATGCATCATACGATGATATCTGATGGGGAGGAATGGCTGATTTGTGCGAAAGATCGATGCCTTTACGTTATTGGGAAATGGATAGCGGCAACGAAGCATGCTTTCCAACATGGTCAGATAAGACAGGACGGTTACCTTGAGGGCACGATGCTGCCCTAGCGGGACGAAGCCTGAGTGTTCCTCACGAGGAGACGCTCTGGGCGATGCGGTTCCGAGTCGGCCGACTGCTTGGTTCATCCCAGCTCCAGGATAGCGGGGAAGGCATTCGATAGTGTACATGATAGAGTGGCAATGAAGATGCCATTGATATGCGATAGCAGTGTGGCGTCCTCGGACTTGTCTCGGTGGCACGGCTGGTCGGCCAGCTCACAGCAACTGATCGAGACTGTTTAGAACTGATGCGATGTGTTGAAGATATCCTTCCAAAGGCCGAAATTTCGCGAGGCGCGTTGTCGTGACATTTCAACAGCGCTATCATCCATGTATCCATCTTGCGCTCACGCCCAGTCTATACAGCAAGAGATTAACCGTCATATCGACCTACTCCTCGAAAGTCCAATTCACTGCATGTTTTTGCACTGCAACAAAGGTAAGTTAACGTCATGAAATCATTAGGTGCTATCGTCGCTGCCCAGTTACCCAAACTACTGGTAGTACATGCACAACCCCCCCCCTCCCCCCACCCTCCCCCCACCCCCAATCTGTCCACGTCCCAAGCACAAACGCCGGCATAAATCATTAAAACGTCTAGAAACTCATGGTCACCGCCCAGCTTACTCGGCGTAACCAACCAGCAAGCTGCAGCACTCCCATTCGGCGCCGGCCGTCTCCCTCCAGACCGACGAGGTAACGGCCTCGACCTGCTCGTTGTCCTTCTTGTTGTCGCCCATCTTGAACAGGGTGACGCGGCACATGGTGGCCATGGACATGAGGCCGATCTGGCTGACGACGCGGGTCTCCTTGTGGATGCGGTACGAGGTCCAGGGCTTGACCTTCTTGAGCTTCTCCTCGAGCTCGTCGCGGTCGGTGGGCTCGGCGGTGCCGAGGGTGACGGGGTCGATGACCATGCAGTCGGCGGCCATGTACTCGAGGACGCTGTCGGGCTCGTCACAGTAGGCGCGCCACAGCAGCGTCTCGCAGTCGATGGCGTCCGACAGGTTGCGCTTGGCGATGGTGTTGCGCTCCTTCTTGGGCGGCTTCTTGGCGCCCCGGTCGTGCGTCACGTCCGAGGGCGAGCCGTGGAACATGCCGCCCACCTTGCCGGGCTGCTGGTGCTGCTGCTGGCCGCCGCCGCCGCCGCCCCCCGTCAGGCCGCCTGTCACGCCGTCCAGGCCGCCCGTCAGGCCGCCCAAGCCTTGTTGGCCCGTCACGCCCTTCAGCAGAGACATTTTGGTGTGGAGTGTATTGGTGGTGGGACTGAGGTTGATGTGGTATCGATGGGACTACTTCGAAGATGTGGAGGCAGGGATTGGGATTGCTGCGCGCGTAAGTCGTTTGGATGTTTTCAAGAGGCGTCGAGACCACGAACAAATTAACGTCCTTGCTGCACGTAGGTAGGGCTGATCTGAATTGGAATTGTATGCTATCGGAGGGAGATGGGTATTCGATGAAACTCACAGCTGGGGGACTGCTGGGAGTTTTACCTGTTGTGTCTTCCAGACGCCCAGCCATTTCATCATGAGGCCCATGAAAACAGGATATGTCGAGAGTGACGTCAAACTCCCTCGTGGTCTGGGGATGAGAGTTCCAGATGCGTGGGCGAATGGACGGGTGGGGAAAGTCTCCGAGAGAAACAGGACCCCACATTTGGCACCCCCCCCCCCAGCAAGGTGCAATTGCTTGCATGTGCTAAAGTGTGGTCACTGGCCCCGATCCTTCCAGCCTGCCCCCTGACGCAAAGACGTTGCATTGCGCCTCCGGCATCATCATACCAATGCTTTGTCTGGTTCTGGCAAAGCCCAATTTTGGCGATCCTTCAGGCATCCTGCGTTACGGGGGGGCACGACCTTTGCATTGCAGATAGATGATTTATCAATGTTCATTCATGCCGCCAGCCTTACTTGAGCCCAATGAGTGTTTGACTTGATGGGGGGAAGCATTGCGGAAGGGCCGCTGGGATTGATGAGGCTTTCGCTTGCGTGGGAGTGATATACTTGTGATCGATGCTCACAGTTGAAGCGAATTGTCAGACGGCGTGACTTGCCACAGGCTTGGGGACTTGAGAAGACATGCCGTTCTGGACTGTGCAGACCAGATATGCTCTCAGGCGAATACATGCCATTTGACCCGTAAGAATTTGTATCATGCGGACCTTTCCGCTACCTGATATCAAGACAATGTTTTGCGCGGGTACTAGTAGCAAGTAACTCGCGGTCAGGAGGACCGTCAGACTGGCGACATAAGTCAGGACACCCGGTTCTCGGGTGGATGATCCTAGCCAACAGGTGGCCGCCAGTTGGTGTTGAATGATTCTCAGCTGGCGCTGACGACCTGGTTTGATCTGCGGAAACCCGCCGAACCTCGGGAACCCAAGGTTTCGTTTCATATGTATGTACTGATTAATGAGGCCTATTTGTCCATGCAGAGGTTCTAATCCAGGAGGCGCTCACTCCAGTTCACCCACGCTCTGTCCTCGCAAGAGCTAGAAAACAACACATTTCCACGCCCATCATCACGGGTACAGAACGTCTCGTTGGGGGAAGGACCATCGCGCTTCCCGCTTGTTACCATCCTAGACTGAGGCCTTTTCTTCGTACGCCGAAGCTCCCCGGCTGCATTGCCGTCCAGAAGCACCCGGGACCAGGTGATGAACGAGGAAGTCAACCCCTGTCTCGTCTGGGAGGGTGAAGACGACAGTGCGCGTGTTCCCCTCGTGTTGATCCACGATGGAGGCGGGACCTGTTTCGCATACTACTGCCTCGACCCCCTCGGCCGGCCGACCTACGAGATTCACAACCCGCGTTTCGCCTCCATGATACCTTGGGCCGGCGGGATCCCGGAGATGGCGCGACATTACGTCGACCTCATGCGCAGGGCCGTACCGCCCGGCAGGCTCCTGCTGGGCGGCTGGTCTCTGGGCGGCATACTATCCGTGGAGATGGCACGAATCCTGGCGGACGACCCGCTGTATGAAGTTATCGGTATCGTCATGGTGGACAGCATATGCCCAGTCGCCACGAAGGATCGTTCGAGGCTGTCCGACAAGCGCGTGATACCCTTCCGTGGAGGGTTTGGGCCGAATACCAAGCAGGACACCATTGACCGAGTTCAATGGTGCTTCTCTGACGCCATCAGAGCTTTGGAGACATATGAGTTACCGAGCTGGGATGCAGACCGAGGGGACCAGCACGACGGGTGGAAGGGCAATCGGGACGCGGCTAACGGGGAGGACTTGCGGCAATCTGATCACGCCCCGTCTCAGTCTCAACCTGTCTGTCCACCGGTGATACTTCTCCGCGCTGGAGACTCAGTACCCGTTGAGGCAGGCGAAGTCAGCTTTGTCGATACCAAGAGGGACATGAGAACGCTCGGGTGGAGTGAATATCGGGATGGGTTTCTCGTGGACATCGTAAGCATACCGGGCCATCATTTCAGCGTCTTTGCATGGGACCACATCGAAACAACATCCAACAGCATCATAGAAGCATGCAAGCGACTGGAGGCATTGGGTGACTGAGAAAAGTTAGCTTGTGTTCATTACCTAGGTAGTGCTGCGGCTTGAAGAAGTCTCATTAGCATGGATGCAGGAGTATATTTCTGTAACATATTGACATTGGGAAGTTGACAATCTGGGAGGCTTGCAGGGGCGACTTGCTCCCATCAGCATAGCATGAGCGGTCCTTGATCCGAACTTGAAGAACCAATGGAACACTCAGACGGTGAACTCAAGCAGAGGACGAGCCGCGAGAAATTTGAGAGCCGCAAAGCACGATTTGGCAAGTGTTTTCGATGCCTGCAAGTCTCTCCCACGTTGCGATCCAGGAGACAGAGAGAATGCACTGCCAAATACAATCGCCGGGGTTCTAACGTGCGCATTCGGAGAAACCAAGGTGATCTGGCGCTCTGCATACCTCTTCCAGGCGCATGCCGGAAATTGGCGGTGCTTCACAGTATGCAACCCATAAGTGCGGCTCGTTTCCGCCGCGCAGGGCGTCTGATGCGAAAAGTGCGCGGTTCCTGTCAGGAAGTTCTTGTCGGACGCGTCTTCTCTTGAGTGTCTAGACATGAATTGAGGTACCTGGAGGGCTGAGCAGCCTTGGTGTGGCATGCTGAGCCTACGTAGAAGTACAACATCAAAAGTATTTCGAACCGACTGGCCAATCGATCCTTGTCCAATGAATACTTATTAGGTAGTGGTGGTTGCATTATATAGGTTCATAGCTGGAAGGAAGGACCGGGCCTACGTTTGTCCGGCTGGAGAACCGGTCCGCCGCAGACCAGCGCTAGCCGGCTACGGCTAGTGCAGAACGAAGGGGAACATAAGCCACCTTCCGTGGCCTCGTCCCCCAACGTAAATAGCCTCCCTTTCTTCTAACAACCATTAACTACAAATTAACTATATAACTAATAAGTATATAATTCTACTAAATAAAACTCTATCAACATTAATCAATGGTTAAATTAGTTAATTATAAACGGCAAGGTAAAAGAGATAGTTTACCTTTAAAGCAGTCTACTAACAGCACGCACGTTAAGATTTTGTAAGAAGAAGTATTGTGCTAATCTTTATAACTAGCTTTTATTTATACATTACGCTTGCTAAGCGTCTTTAACGCAGAATAACATTATAAATAGCTTTATAACCCCTTTAATAACTATACTTAGCAATATATATATTATTATCTTTGTTACGCTTTAAAAACTAATCCTTTCCGCAATAATAACAACTCTCCTAAATCTTATAATCTTTCTCTATTACATAGTTAAAATACATTTGCTAAAACTTAAAAGATTATACTTTATTACTTTAACAACTACTCTGCTATTTACTCTATTATTTACTTATTTATATAAAAAACCCCTTTAAAAGCAAACGGAATACATAGGCTAAGTTTCTTCAGCGTTGCTTTCTTTTGCATAGTTTTATTTTATACCCTCTAGCAATAATCTACTAATATACTAAACCCCTTTTTAACTAACCAACAACCTTTTTTACCTTTCTATACAATTATTAACAATGGCAAATAATAAAAAGTTTACCCAAGGGTTGGTCTCTGCCCTTGGCGACTTTATATACAAAGACCTTATAAAAGGAAGCTGAGTCGATAGGACTAATTGGTCTGTTGTTGACCTAACCCTTTAATTTGCCCTTTTTATAGTAGACTTAACTAATGTATACTTAACAACTCTAATCGCAAAAGCAATATATAATTATACTACTAAAAAGCTTTACAATAATAACCTTTTCTATGCCTTTTAAGAGGAATTTGATAGGTAGACTAAAGAGATGTTTAACGCAGTTAATTAAAGTTTTTATTGCAAGTTAAAGAGACTTCTCTACAAACGAGGAGTCTACACTAGAAAAAAAAAGAGTAAAATAGAACAATAGTTTATAGCCCTCCTTATGATAAAAAACTTATCTCTTTAGGATGAGAAGGAGCTTAAAGCAACTACCTTTAAGCCTAATACTTATTTATTATCGCAACTATTTAAAGCAGCAAAAGCCCCTTTAATAAAGTTTATTAAAAAGGCAATAAGATTACAACAACAACCTCCTCCCCCACCAAATCAACTTTTTCCTCCTCCCTTTTAATTAAATTAACCTACTTCTTAAACTTACAACCACCTTTCTTAACTACAATAGCCTCTCTATCCTAACTAAGCAACTATATTATTACTTATATAAAAGAAAGAAAATATTAAGGAATATAATAAACTAGCATATTAACGTAGATCTTTTAACTTACTTAAGAAACCTATTTATATATATATATAATAAGATTGATTATACCTAGCAATAAACGCACCTCCACCTTAAACCCCTTCTCTAAAGTATAACCTATATAAAACTCTCCCCCCTTATCCCACTAGGAACAACCTAATCAACTCTAACCTATCTTTTCTATTTATAAAGATATAAAATTGTAAGAAAGCGTATATAGGTGAATTATATAATTTATTAAATAACAAAGTATAGATCTTCTTTAGCATCTACTAGCATGCAAACATTGCCGCTAAGCAATTCTATGCTATATTTCCTTATATCTTTATAAATTAGGCTAAAACCTACTACATTTACTATATTAAGTAGTAAAATAGCTTTATAATAGCATATTAAAAGATTAAAAAGCACTTTAATACAAAAGTGAACTATTACTACTACTATACTAACTAAACTTTTATAATATTTACCAAAATAAGGCTGCGGCTACCTAAAAAGAGCTTTTACGAGGTGCTCTAAGCTCTGCTTAACAAGCTGCAGCTATGCTAACGCGCCCTTAGCCCTAATTTCGAGGGTAAGAGAGCCCTAAAGACTATAATAATCCAGGCATACTGCAAAGTATATAAACTTAAGCACGCTCTTTTCAAGCTAGCAAAAAAGTATGAGGAATTATTTTTAAACCTGCGTTCGTTGATTAAAACCTACTTTAATTGTCTTTTTTCCTACTAAATAATTATTAATAAATTAAACAAAAAGCCTTACAACTAGTATTATTTAAACTATTATTACAATAATAACTATAGCCAAAGCTTTTTTCATAGTGGAGAAAGCTTTTATTTGCATAGTAGCTATTGCAATAGCAGCTATAGCAATAGCTGCGACTTTAGCAATTGCAACTATAGCAACCGTAATCAAGGTAATTATTATAGTAACTAAAAAAAGAAATGTTATGTTTATAGCAAGGAAGATTGCTGGTTAATTAAACACTTAAACAATAAATGTTGCTAGGCAAAAGATTAGTATATTGCCCAATATAAGTTTATAGGCACATTAGCAAATAAGTTTACAGTCTTTTTAGCAAACTATAAAAGATACAACTTTAACCAGCAATAGCTATAAGGTGACAATAATTATAAAAACTTTAGTAAAGATAATAAAAACAACGCTGCTATTACTTAATACCTTATAAACCAAGCGTTCCTACACTATATAATAAGTAACGATGCCTTTAGCCTCTCTAAGGCAAACACTCTAGCTATATAATTCTTTATCAAAGACTACTATTTTAAACTTTGTTTTTAAAACATTTTTTCTAATATAAATGCTGCAAAAGTATTAACTGCTAGCAAAAAGCAGTATATAGCCTTTTAACGTAAAAACCCGTTTTTTTAGATTAATAAGGCGGCCGCTAGCTAAGCCTCTATTAAATTTAGTAAAAGATTAACGATAACATTAATCAGCACTATCTCTCTTTATATACTTATTAGAAAAATTACTTTCTACGTTTTTAAAACCTTTATACCTTTTCTTCTCTGCCTTGCTAATATAAACTATTTAAAAGTATATTTTAACAATATTATAAATAAGTTAATTAAAGGCAACAAAGCTTTTCTAGTGGTCTGCAAATAGGGCCACTTATAGTTCTTTTTAAGCAAAATAGAATAAGCAAAAGCTTTTCTCTTAAAAGCTGAGTTACAACGGCTTTATTATTGTTTTAGCTACCTAGCAATGAGTTAGCTACACTAAATGCTGACAAAGGCAGGGCATAATAACATTAACAAAAAGGCATTGCAATTAATTAAGAAGTTTTATCACCACTGCTAAATAAACGGCTCGGCGCTATAATAATTTAAGTTTACGTTATATAACGACTACAATTTCAATTATAAGATCTTAGTCAACGTAATATATCTAAATGGCTGTCCTGTTCTTTATATCGTTAATGTCTCCATAGCTTTTTAAGGCGCATGTTTTCTTTCGTTTATATTAGCCAAAGTTACATAGGAAGCTTTACGCCAACTTTAAATTAATACCTACTAAGGCCCGCTAGACATTATTATATACAACGCTAGCATAAACTTTGCTTTAATAAAGTTTAGAAACAAGGCTAAGCTAATAGGGGTTATATGCAAATAAATGTTTGTAAAGGCATACTAATTAATAAGTAAACTAAAGAGATATTATAGCCTCCTTTGCTAAGCATTTAAAATTCTATACGCTAAACTAGCTAACATTATATCTAACAATGCTATTTTGCAAATAGCCGTCAAAGCTATTAACGATATAGCAAAACCTAACAGCTTAATGCCTATACTTTTAATCTTTAGCGCCTACCCTTAAATTATAATAGACTTTCCTTTATTGCTTTTAACCCTTAAGCGGGCAAAGGCTATTTGAAAGGCTATAAAGGCCCTTTGCAAAGCATTGGCTAAGCGCTAAATAAGTAATGCCCTTAACACTAAAAATAATTTTATAATAAACGCAATACTATCCTTTTTCTTAAAAAGTAAAGTATATATATAGCAAGAAAAGAAAAGGTAGCAAGGCTTTTATAAAATTATGGCTATTAATGATTACAACGTTACTTTAAACATAGTTAACAAACTTATCGTCTTTTAATCTACCCTCCTCTAACTATACTATTAAAACTACACAAACCCTAACCTTTCTTTCTTCTCTTAGAATAAAGATAATAAAGCCGTTAATAATAATGCTAAGGCTGCTATCGATAAGAAGACGGCGCTTATGCCGCCTTAGCTACGTAAGCGAGAATGGCCACTAGGCTCTAAGAATAAACCAAAGAAAAAGGTCGCCGCTTATATTACTGCTATTGCCTACATTACAAAAAAAAAGGAAGATAACTATAAATTAGCTATTAAGCTATGGAATAATAGCGTTATTATAGCGCTAAAACCCTTGTTTAAAGAGTTTGATATATATAAGATAGAGGACCTTATTGACTGAGGCATCTTTAGCTTTAAGTAATATAACGAGGCTAAGCACGGCGGCCACTATATATTTAAATCTTATATTATTTGGAAAGTTAAAGGCAAAACTTTTAAGCTTTATAAAAAGTCTTGCCTTATTATCTAGGGCTATAATAATATAGCTAAAAAAGCTATTTTTACGCAATCGCTTATAATTTAGCATATAAACCAGCGTTTACTTTTTACCCTAATACTCTTATTTCTAGGTTAAAAAATAATACTTTTACTTTATAATATTACGCAAGCTTATCTATAGTTATAAATAAAACTATTTTATATTATTTTAGCTATTGTTCTAATTAAACTAAAACATAAATACTTTATTAAAATAATTATTTAGATAATTAAACTGCTATATAATATTGCTGAGATAAAAGTATACTAGTTTACAATATACTAAAGCTACTACTAAGAGAAGCTAAGCATAAAGACATTAACCTATAATTTATATCTTTTAATTACAAAAGGGCCACTATTATTATTTAGTTTAATAAATATGCAGATAAATAATACCTTAATTTTAGCAATGATTTTTTTTGCGGCTGCTAAAAATAAAAAGCTAAAAAAGGCCGAGTTCTAGGCAAAACCTAAGACATTGCTAATAGCAAAGATACTCTTTAAGTTTAACAACACTAAATTGTTACTTAACAACAACAACCTTTTTCTACAATAAAAAGGTTAAAGCATAAAGATTATTATTATTAACGCTAAGTTTTTAAACTACGTTTAACGCTACTTAGAATAAAGAGCCTAAGGTGCTTATATTGCTTTAATTTATTAGCTAAAGGCGGTATTTAACCTTTTTACTATTGCTTAAACCTTAAACCCTAGCAAAGCTAAATATGTTACGCTGAATAAGCGCTTTGCCTAGTAAATAGGCAACTTTTAATAAAGCTTATAATATATGCCCCTTAACCTTTTAACTGCTAAATTCTTTATATTTGCAAATAGTTTATTTGCAAACAATAAAGATTTAAGCTCTTAGATTAAATTTATATTTATCTTTACAAACAAGGTTGTCTATATAGACAATTAATTTATAATTTAAAGCAACCTTATTTACTAAAGCTTTACTAAATGCAAAAGAGTTACTTAAAGCGTTTTAGCGTTAAAGATCTATAGCATAGTCAATAGTTTTAACGTTAAACTGGTAATTGCAACGATAATTTAACTAATCATAAACCAACTTAATCTTCCATTTATTTCCCTTATTATATATATAAATTTATATTTGTTATATAAATGCCTTATTAAGCTTAGTATAATAAAAGAAAAGCGTTTAATAATTAATATAATAGCACTTTGTTAATTATATAAATAGCAAGAGATCTTAAAAATTAGATAGATTAATAGAGATAACAACTTAGCTAATGCTATAACTAAGGCGTTGCTTAATTAAGCTTTAGAACGGCTTATTGACGATAATTAACTGGCTATATAAATAGAAGGATTTGTAAAGAGAGTTATAGACTAAAGTAACGAAAAGAGAAAAGAGAGGAAAGATAAGAAGAAAAAGCGTATATATATATAGCTAACCTCGTTAAGCAAGCAATTGCTTTTTTAAACGTCTTTATACGACGATAAAAGAAAGTATACGATTATACGGCTAGTAAAAAAGAAAAACTGCCAGTATAGGTTTATAGCTAAAAAAAAGGACTGGGCCTACGTTTGTCTAGCTAGAGGACCGGTCCGCCGCAGACCGGCGCTAGCCGGCTACGGCTAGTGCGGAACAAAGGGGGACATAAGCCACCTTTCGTAGCCTCGTCCCTCGACATAAATAGCCTCCCTTCCTTCCAACAACCACTAACTACGAATCAACTATATAACCAACAAGTGCACGATTCCACCAAGTAAGACCCTACCAACACATTAGGTGATTTTGCAGAGATGCCAAGTAGCAGCGGATGTCACAGGTGAAGAGTGCCTAGGTGGTCGACTTGATGCCTAATACGACTTTCCTATGAGCATTGCTCTTCGATACCCAGCCTACCCTTCTTGTTGTACACCACCCTAACTATACACTCAGATTCTCATTCATGTAACCGAGCTTGTGAACATCATGCACACTGACTGCAGTCAGTACTTAGGTCAGCAAGTCTGTGTGCGAGCTATGAGTATTCGGGTCCCGAGCAAGCCCAAGGCCAATGGAAGGGACATCTCGTTGTGATCGAAGTGTAGGAAGATGCGAGGACGCCTGATGAGACTCGTTTCCGACAAGTAGGCTCTGTCGTGGTTATGCGGCATCAACTCTCGGAGGCTGGGGATTTTTAAGTTATGTGGACCGCCACCTTTCCCCATCCATATGTATGCGCCGACTAAGCACTCACACCTGGCTTTGCCGACCATACGCAATGTAGCAAGTGCACAACGACACTTGTATCATGGCCAAGACAGAACTTTTGACCCCGGATCGTGGATATGCAGTTGTACGGAGCGCAGCAGATGGGCTGTATCCATGTTCACGAGGTGGCTGTCAGCTCATGCATGCAGATCGCCGCATCCATATTGCGCGCCGTGGAGCGTCTCAGGCATTGGTCCCGGGGCCGGCGAAGAGGCAGGTGAGCGAGCCGTCATGAGGAATCTTTTTCTTGTGAAGTCGTATGAGCCGAAAGGATCGTGTAGTACGATTGTCGACGCCACCACTTGACCTTGACATGGCAGTGCGGCGGTCAACGTTCTACAACGTGTCTCTGCTCCACCAAAAAATTCGCTGCCTAGTAGTAAGTAGTAGTAGTAGTAGGTATGAGGCGCCCGTCAGAACGTTGAGGGTTCCTCCGCCAAGCTCTTCTCACACGGCTTTAAGCATCATTCACCTGCATTAGCGCTCCCGGCTGACTACCGGGCCACTCAGTCACCTGTCCTGTCCCCCCCGGTCCAGCGGCGCGGGTAATTGGCTCGCACCATGAGGGCTGAATACGAACGGCGATCGTGTCCCCGCTGCCAACCGATCGATACGAGCAACACCTCGGACACAGTCCTTTTGCTCTCACCTGCTCTCACCCTCGCACACCGTGGCCCTCGTGATACCCTGAGCTGCCGAGAAACGGAGAGAGAGAGAGAGAGAGAGAGAGAGAGAGAGACATGCGGGCAATGGGCCGATGCTAATAGTAAGCTTATTGTGCTGGTTGGAATTTTCCGACCTTCCCCTGAACGTTGGGAGAACCCCCCAACCTTTGGAAGCCTCGGAATGACGACCGCCAAGACGAGAGAGGTCGGGTCGGCGACCGTTCGTGAGGGGGAGCCTACTAGGTGCATCACAACGTTGCCTTTCGACGGATGAGAGGTTAGCTTTGCAGATGCTACCGTAGGATGGAGACGGGTCGCCCGAACGCCCCGGGCCGCTGGTATATGTGAAATCTTATAAATACCCAAGGGCTGTCGGCGATGTTGATGGGGTTGGGTACACGAACACCACCAACAGCCTTCACTCGTTCTACACACCTCTTCAGACCATCTGTCTATATAGCCTCTCTTGACATATCCCCGCCTCTTAAATCACACAAAAATGTTTTTCACAAAGGTCCTGAGCATTGTGTCCCTGGCCGCCGTCGCCATCGCCCAGAGCTCCGTCAGCGGTGCGTCCGAACCACTTGCTACCCTTTTATCACCAACACAAATTCCGCGACTGACATTGAGACCAGTTTCCTACGACACGACGTACGACAACTCCGGCCTCGACCTGCTCACAGTGTCCTGCTCGGACGGCACCAACGGGCTTGTCACCAAGGGCTACCCAACGGCGGGCTCGCTACCTGATTTCCCCTACATCGGAGGAGCCCCGGCCGTCACTGGGTACAACTCGCCAGGCGTATGTCACGGAATCTATGTTCTTATACTTGTCCATTCAGAAATTTCAGGTTAGGTGCTAACATGTAGTTGGTAGTGCGGAACCTGCTGGACGCTTACGTACAACGGGGAGTCGATCAACGTGCTCGCGATCGATGTCAGCCCGAACGGCTTCAACATCGCGGAGGCGGCGATGAACACCCTGACGAATGGCCAGGCTGTACAGCTGGGAAGGGTCACGGCTACTGCTACCCAGGTTGCTGCCAGTGTATGTGGTCTGTAGATGGTGAGGAATCGGGCAAGGGGAACAGGATGTGAAGATGCAGCCTAGGATGAACCGGGACGAACGACTCTACAGGAGTTGGAATTCCAGAGGACCGTGGCGTCGGAATTCAATCTTTGATAAGCTGGAAGATTCAAGTCTCACAGCAGGCTGGTGGAAAAGTACCCAATTACGCAGGTGCTTTTAGAAGCATAACGTGCTATCTCGTTAGTGATAGAGAGATGTGCAAGTCACGAGTAATTATGATCTACCGTTGTTGATACCTGACTATCCAGTCAAGCTTGTGGGAGTTACCTTTAGCCGCCTGTCGTCCTTCTACTCGGAGCTCCTGATGTCAAGAACCGACCGAATGAATCCCACGACGGATGGTAGCATCTCCTTCGCCACTTCGTGCACAGCAGGCTCGGTTCTGACTGTAATCTGTCCCAGGCCAAGCCGAGACAGTGTCTCCGCCGCTATTCGTGCACGTTCCGGTAGAACCATCTTGTCCCAAGATCCGTGACACAAGAGAACCGACGTGGAGCCTGTGAACACTTCGCGGCCTTCTGGACATCTGGCAGTAGATGCGGGCAGCTCGATTGCGTCTCGCAGCCACGACAGAGCCGTGGCCACAGGATCGACGCTCACGGGCTCGGAATGAGGCTCCGAATGATCGTGCGAACCATCTTCCAACACACTCGACCGTTCGAAAGGGTCAAAGTCGTCTCCGGGCTCCATTGACTGCCCATCAGCGGAGACGAAGCCTGAATCGAGGATCGCGTTGAGCTGCGTGGCATAGGGCAGCCATCCTGCCATGCTCACCACGCCGCCCAGCTTCTGCTCGCCGTTCCACAGCTGCGCGGCGACGAGGCTCGCAGCAGCACCTTGACTGAACCCTCCCAGGACGATTTTGGGCGCGCCGCCGACGAGAGCAGCCTCTTCCGTGATCAGTCGATGGAGATATGTTACCGTGTCCCCGAGCCCGCTGATCTGCAGTCCCTCATCGTATCGCTCATCCACCACGTCTGTCGAGAGCTGGCGACTCAGGTGCCAATCGTCGAACCACTGACAGATTCGATCCCGGCGGTACACGGTGGCGCGCTGTTTCTGTGCCTGTGGAAAGATGAATTTGATGTCAGGGAAGAGCTCCCGGAATGCTGTCGGAGGGTTGATGATGCTGCCTCCAGCTGGTGCATACTTTGGGTCGAAAAGTGCTCTGAAGGGGTCCACGTTATGGATGTGGGTGTCGAAGAGATTCCTGCAAAACGCGTCTGCTCGCATACCTCGGCCATGGAGCAGAATGATGGTGTGTTTATGCACCCCAGAGCGAGGCAGAATAACCAAGGGAGACGTAGAAGCCTGTTCGATGTCCATATCTTTTGTTTCCGCGGAAAAGGCTATGCCTCTCAGAATGACGATGGCTGGCGCGTGCCAACCTTAGTCAGAAGAAGTAGACGAACAGATAGCGCGAATCTCCCAGAGCACCAAACATCAGCGTAGGTCCACTGGAACGGACTGTGGCATGCCTTGTTATATCATCGCCTCCGGGATGGTGACTCCTCCGTCGCTCACCTTCAGTTCCAAGCCCATCTATCCTTTGTATACCTCAGGGCCTATGGCGGTCTGAAAAGGCGCATTGCGAACTCAGTGGGTGTGTCGAACGGACTCTTCCTCTCAAGTCAAGGTGTCTCTCCACGACTTCGCTGGGAGGGTCCAGTTGGTCCTGAGCGACTGGATGACAACATTGCCTTTCGACCGTGATGAGGTTCCTCAGACAGATGGATTGGCAAAGTGAAGAGTGCAAGTCCCTTCAGCTGTTATTAAGCCACTATTGGTTTGGTCAAGATTGGTCATGGGTGTTTCTCTTCGTCAGCCACGCCCAAGGCTTCTCTTATACGACAAGCTCTTCCACCTGTGTGAGCGCGAAGATGCATCTGGCCTTTCTGACGTCGGCTGGAGGCTTGACCTTCATCGGATTACAGGAACGCTTCAGCGCTAGACTGTAGTCAAGACAGGTCAAAACGTCGACATGTGACGCAGTCCGCGAGATGAACGCATTTGAAGTGTAAGGTGAAGAGTTGTCGGCAGAAGAGTACCAGGCTAGGATAGAGTCCCTAAGCGATAGGCGCACGGCGCTGGAAACCGCCCAATCAGTGGAGCTGTCTTCCCCACGCCGATCCGCGTCACAAGGGACCAAAGCCCAGCCTGCCGCAACGGTCTAACGCCGACTTGTGACGACAACCCTCCAACATCAGCTCTCACCATCTTGAATCGCGACAACCTCTCGAAACCATCTCGACCCCGCGAGATGTCGACCCGTCTGCTGGCCACACAACCCCGAGCTTAACGAACCAGTTGACTCCTGACAACGAGCTCCCCAAGATGCCCTCCCTCGCCTCAGCGCTGGCGTGGACCAGCAACCTCCTCGCCCAGATCCCCCTCCTACAGGACCTGCCAAACCCCTTCCAGTCTCCCATCAGCTCCGGCCTGCAGGGCGTCGGCGAGACCCTATCGCACCCCGGCAGCAGCTATACCGGCGACATCTCCGCCTACGAACCCCTCAGCGGCGCGCCTTCTTGTCCCATCAATGGGCCCTTGAGCTGCCACAACAGCACGCCGATCGCGGGCGATCAGTCGTGCTGCTTCATATACCCCGGCGGGAGGATACTGTTGACGCAATTCTGGGATCGTGAGGTCCACGTCGGAGGCGCGGAGGAAGACTGGACACTTCACGGGCTCTGGTAGGTCATCTCCCCTCTTCGCAAAGACCCTTCGCACGGCAGGGGGAAACACACAGGAAAGACTGATACGAGAGGCGTGGTCTTGGCAGGCCCGACCTATGCGATGGTACCTACAGCACCTATTGCGGCATGGCGCCCCGCTACACAAACGTCACCGACGTCCTCGCCTCGTACAACCAGACCGATCTCCTCTCCTTCATGGACCGGTACTGGGTCGCGGACCGGGGCGCCAACGCCAACCTGTGGATGCACGAGTACAACAAGCACGCGACGTGCATCAACACGCTCGCGCCCCGCTGCTACGACGCGCACGCCGCGGGCCAGGAGGTCGTCGACTACTTCACGCGCGCGACGGGCCTGTTCAAGATGCTTGACACGTTTACCGCGCTGAGCCTCATGGGGATTGAGCCGCACGCGCGCAGACACTACCCGCTCGAGGACGTGCGGGCCGTCCTCGAGCAGTTCAGCGGCGGCAAGGTAGTGCTGCGGTGCGGCGGCAGGCGCCGGGACGAGCTGCACGAGGCCTGGTATGTCTATTTCGTGCAGGGAAGCCTGCAGAGGGGCCAGTTCGTGCCTGCGCAGGACTACGGAAAGCATGGGGATGCGAACAACTGTGCGCCTTGGGTCAAGTATCTGCCCAAGCTGCACAAGAAATGATGAGAATTTCTCTGAGATGAGATGAGACTCGGGTATTTGTACAATTCGTTGGTGTATGGCGTTCTAGTTGTTGCCCGTCGATATGACTTACCCTGGTTCTGCGCACGGGAGTTCAGAAGGTACAGAGGCGTTTTTAAGTATGCAAGAGCTCATTGCGAGCTTGCATCGTAGCTACAATATGATTTTGATCAAGCACTCGGATCGCCCTGGCATCATTCGCTTCCGGGACACACTGCAATGACCACATCCGTGAAGATTCGTCGCGACAGAAGCCATGCGTGCCTCCGAGATGGTGAGGGTTCCTTTGCACATCACCATCTTCGGCGTCCGGCCCCAACAGCAGAAGTGGACACACCTACCCACCGCCCCATCGCCGGAGAAGAAATCCCACGTGTCGACCTTCGCAACTCCGCGACCCACACACACCAAAGCTCCCCGCCCCAACGCCGCCCCGGAGTCCCCACTCTTTCTCGGCCTCCTTCCGATCGGCCGTCCGGGGAAGGTGACATTGTATGCATCCAATCGCACCGCGGGTGTCCCCATCCGGAGCCCGGGTCCAGAAGCAAGGTGTAAAGTCTTCTCTATGCCAGGCAGCCGCTTCCATCGTGACTCGGGGCTCTGTACTGACCAGCTGCGACGGGGTATGCAGAGCATACCTTACAGGAGTACTTGAGTTTGTTCACTCTCCTTCTGTCCAGTAAGGTAAAGAGCTCACCAGAGGATCGTCTCTGCGCAACGACGCACACTCCTGCAGCAGCCGGCGGCACCGTGGTCGATAGGAACGGAGACATCGAAACCCAGACCAATGCCGAGCGGCCGGTGGGCTGCGACGAGAGGAGTCAGCAGGACAGAATCGTCGCTCGAGGTATCCCATGAGGGATCTTCTGTCACTGGAGCGGGGGAAGACTAGACGGAATGCTCAGGGACACTACCGGAACACACTCTGGGGGTTCTGCGAGTTCACCCTTGGCGATCCTGTCCCTTGGCCGTTGAATATGCCCAAAAAGACAAGAGACATGTCTCTGCTCAGCAACCCTAGGAACGAGCCGTCCCTTGACACAACAGCACAGCAAGCAGGCGACGGGACTCCGGGTTCCTGTCCCGCAAGGACCCCTTCAAGCCACCACAGATTCCAGTGAGGAAGGAGGGGGGGGGGTAGATCGTCGAGTGCCTCTTTACGCGGCATTCCAGTGCAAGAGCCAAGAAGAGAGCGCTCCCTACTTCAGGACGCGAGCTCTTGTCCTGCGGCTCGAAATTGACACTGGAGGTTTTCCTCTGGCCGTTGCAAACATCTCTTCGCGTGGTTTTTATTTTGGGCCACAGAAGAGGTCACCATTTCATGTGATCGAGATAACCTTCAATGCCGACCTGGGGCGATGGCCTCCTATTTGCAGGTGCCGCTCGACGGCGGGACAGGTCACGACCGGCAAATCGGTCCTGCTCGAGACCGTGGTGTATGGGGGCTCCGTGGAAATGCAGAATAGCGAGGGCTGAATATGTCAATAACAGTGGCTGCTCTGGCACTCCCCCTGCATGGGACGAACCTCATGCCAATCGATCCCTGGCGCCACGAGTGGGCCAACGTGCTCTTGGTCGTGCATTGCAAAATCAGACACACTCGATTGGGAAATCAGCCCCGTGTTTCTGAAGCAATGGGAATCAGACACTGCAAAAGTTCCAAGCAAAGCATTATGTTATGATTTGGAGTTGCGCCAATGGGCGAGGCCAGGCCCAGAAGCCAGGACTTGCAGGGCATGCCATCCCGGGGACTGCCGGACGTCCAATGTGCGGCTTTTGCGAATTGAAGGGTCAAGCAAGGTTTAGAAAAAGATCGGCACTTTGCTGTTCTGGGCGACCGACCTTATTAGAATTTAGCGATCCTTCTGCGGCTCATCGAAATCACCAACCCAGCTTCAGGCCGCGTTTCGACGCCGTGGTGTGGGGAGGCATCCCCGCTGCCCCGAAGCCAATTTGGCGGCCCTGCGAGGCGAGACATCAAGGCTCACGTGGCCGCCCATGGTGAACTGTAAATTCTCTGTTAAGATGGAGCCCTTCCTAGGCTCTTGAAACCCTCGCTCAGCCCATCGCCACGGATGAGGATCGCTAGAGTAGTGTTGGAGTTTACGAGACGAGCGGTGTCCTGTCGGAATGACGACCGTCCATGTGGGCCGTGTAAGGGAAGCATCTGCAATGCCTTGACATGACGACTTCCCAGTCCTGGCTGCGTCTTGACTCGGTCACATCCTGGGTACCGTCTTGGGTTAGAACGGCGCCAGCGGACCGCAGTGCCAGAGCGCCCAGTACGCTGGTACGCCAGTACGCCAGGTTTGGCTGTGCGCTGGATCCTAGGGTGGCACCAGTTCATCACGGCTATTCTGGCTAGAGTGACACTGACGGCGATCACTCTGTGTCAATCGATCGACCCTTGCCTGACAGGTGAGCTGGTGAGTCGATTGGATGAAAGGCGGATGCGCCACAGATTTACTGCCTGACTGCGCAGGAGGCAAGGTGGTATCTCAAGGGTCACAGGTTGACAATGCTCATTCCCTGACCACTCATTGAGAGTGGCAGGGAGAGATGATCGGGGCTAGTGTCGATAGAAGAAGGCACAGAAGCCTCGTGGAAGGTTTGTGAGCCTGCGCGGGACCAAGGATGGTCGTTGCTCAACGTCGCACTAGCCCTTGAGCGAAATGCAAAGGGCTGGCAGGGCCGTTAGGCATGCCTGACGAAGATTTGAATCTCTGGCGCTGACTTGACCTGTCTGGATGTTTGTTCAGATCGTTCGAGAGTACGCGGATGGAGAAGGGTGTAGCGTTGCGCAGGGAGAGATGCCATCTGCCGAGTGTTGTCGTCGATGAGGTTGTAGGAAGCAGTTTTGTGCCCCTCTCGAGGTCTCACGCGACATATGGAGGCTGGGACCCGAATGACAATGCAGACTGGAGATTTCACAAAAATCTCGGCCAGGTGAGGTCATCGGAAAGGCTGGCAGGTTGTGACCTTCCCGAGACAAGAAAATAGCTCAAGCATGGCAGGCTGGAACGTCAAGATGACCAGAGCTGCCAGCTTTCTGGGGTTTCCAGGTTTCCAGGTTGTAGGATCCTCGCAGTCAAAACAGGTGCAGCGAAAACCCAATTCTGCTCCATGAGTGACGTTCCGAGGTTCATCCGACTAAGACTATGGACTGTAAGTGGTGAATGTTTCCCCAAGGCTCAAGAAAATTAAAGAAGCTTTGCACCTTGTGCAAGAATTTTCTGTCTCAGGCGGCGACGTGGATTGTGTCGTCAGCAGCTGCGCCTGCTGCGCAAGTACCGAGTATAATGCTCAGCTACTCAGGAACCAGCCCTGGCGGAATGGAAGTTGAGACGAGCAGCTGGGACCGTCCTCTGGGGAGCACGGCACAGTAGTCGTGGACATGTGCGTGTCCGCCTGTCGCTCACGAGGCTTTGCCATCTGTATCACGCAACGCCAGGGCGCTCGGACTTATCAGATGAGGGATCCCTCTGGCCGGCGAGCGATTCATGATGCCTGGAGACGCAGCCGAGGTACGAAGTAGGGCACAGCAGCATCGGAAATAGGCGCAGCGGCCGTCGTTCGGATTCGGCATAGCACCGGCATCCGGGCTGGGTTTGCCACGGCCAGGCTGGAGATTTGAGAAAAGGAAATCAGAAAGTATGATGCGAGCTCTATCACACGCGGTGGCTCGCGATGCGAGATTGATGGCCTTTTGTGTAGGCGGCGGTGGGTTCGGGACTCGGGACTCAATTTCCTCTTGTCAAGCTTTGACGGTCACGAGACGAATGACAGATGTCGAAAGCCTCCACCGGACGAGAAAAAGAGGAGCAGGCCACGAGACCACGGGCAGACACGAACAGACACGGCTGTTTGGCTGCTCAGCAGCACAGTAGACCCGGGGTAAGCATACCGCTTTGGGAAGTCGTACCCGCAGCCCACTGTGCCGCTCTACCGCGCGGTACTCCCGTAGGAGCGGTATGGGCTTGGCCCGGCAGGTAAACGTGTTAGTGGCCTTCCCCACAGCCTCGGCAAGCGCCACAGCTGTGTGCTTCCATGCACTTCGTACGTCCGACAGTGGACACCAGACCGAGCACTGCTGTGCGCCGTGTGCGAATACAACGTTACGATCGTGTGTGGTTGCGGTCTTGTGGCCCGCTGACAGCTGCAAGATGCAGGCAAGGAAGATCATACTTTGTTAGGCACGATGAATACTGCTGCACAGCAGTAGGATATTTAGAGCCTTCTGGCGCCGAGGTCGAGTGAGTATGTCTATCAATAGAATTGATCCATGTTTCACTCCGTGTCTGCTACCACGGGTAAAGGCAGTTTGTGGATAGTCGACGTTCTAAGGCAAGGAAAGGCAAGGAAAGGCAAGGACAGGGCAGGGCAGGGGCATACCAGACCGCAAGAGCGGATGGGCTGACCTAACCCAGACACGCCAGACTCACAGACTCTCTAGCAGTCCAGCTCTAGACTGCTTAGCACTTTGTACCGAAGTACCTCGACTTTATTGCGTGGGCCTTTGCTGCTCTGGCCTCTACAACTCAACAGACTCAAATAAACAAACGACGGCCGGCGGGGACCCAGATTTACCAACCCAATGAAACCCAACCCAACAGGTCTGCACACGGGGGAGATGAGACACAGCCGATCCCGACACTCGACTCAAATCTTGTCTGTAGATCCAGCCAGTTGCTCGGGCAGCGTGGACAGGTACGTACATCTGTACTAGTACTGCGTAGAGCCTAAGGAAGCCGTCGTCACGTTACCCGCCACGGCACTCGTTACCACGTACTCGGTACTCGGTCGTCAACCATTCAGAATCAGGAGTACCGCCTGTGCAGGTACCACAGTGCCTCTGATCTTCGCCAACGATAAGCAGCCATCATCACCTGCAGCCAACCTGATCGACGACACAACAGGGCAATGTATTGTCCCCGATTTCGCTAAGCATTGCGCCTCGTGCGTGTACAGTAAGCGTTTGTCCGGTACAGTAACTCCCACGATGTTTGGATCTCGAGCGTTCATGCAGTCGGAAGAGTAATTTCGCTGCCTTGTTTGGGGTCCGTCGTCCTCGTGGTGCATGCCCTCATACACAAGGACTAGTACCCTGGTACCATGTATAATTCTTTGTCTGATGTTGCGGAAGATGCACCTGGAATCTCCAGGTCTGAGGATTGGGCTGGCCGTCGGGGCTAAGCTCAGCTTGGGTCTAGCGTCCCCCGGCGTCCCCTGGCGTCCCCGGCGGTCACAGCGCGTTGTCCTGCCTCAGAGCCTAGAGACCGTCCCAGCTCACCAGGCTCGCCTGGCTTGCCCAGCCCACAACCCAGTGGTCCCCTCCGCATTTTCCGCCCACCCGTACCCCGACACGGGCCTAGTGGCTGCCCAGCCAGGACTGGCTGCAGGCTGGGGCTTGCTGGGGGCCCAGAGGGAAGGACCCGTACCCCGGCTCATTCTTCCCCCCCTTCCTCCTTCAAGTTCCGCACTACTATGGTACTATGTACTGTACCTAATAACGTCCACTTTTCTGTTCTCCTCATCATCCTGCCGTTGCCCACTGCCCACCCATTTCCTCCTTTGAACCCGCTTGTTCCCTCCTCGACTCGACATACTCGATCCTCGACTCGACTTTTGTCTCCTCACTATCGCCCCTGTTGCCTTCTCCGGAGAGAAGGGAAAAAGCCCTCGATCATCCTTCCACGCTTCGCCTCCCAACAACATTTTCTAATCATCTTTTCAAGATACCACTTCCCTCTTGACCCTTTTTCCCCTTCTCCCTTGGGAATAGTTGCCATTCGGTCCGAGCGACTTTCAAATCCCAGAAAACCCATTTACAGACAAGCGAACCGATTCCCCGGATTTTGGATGCTGGTTCTTCCCCGCGATTTGCGAGTTGTGCAGCGCAGTCTTCAACGGCCCGATTACGACCACGACACCATTTCCCAGCCTGCATGAACCCCAGCAGTGCAATTGCACGTGGATATCAAAATCCCAAACTCAATCACGCTCTCCCGTTGAGAACAGCTCGGTTACTCAGACACCGTTCTTCTCTCTCAGTCGCACAGAACACTCCGCGGCAGTGCTTGTCTCGCCTCGCAACGCATGGGCGAACACATCCGGTAGAGTCTCGAGAGGACCTAAGCTGACCGCGATCGAACTCATCTGCGATATTACCGGACGACAAAGGGTTTCCCATCCAGCCACTCACGACACAATGTCGAGCGCGGTTAAGAGGGCCTGCGATGCCTGTCATCGTCGCAAGGTCAAGTGTGACGGAATCAACCCGTGCCGCAACTGCAACACCGCCTCGTTGAACTGCACATACAATGCAGTACCCCAGAAGAAAGGCCCCAAGGGCTCAAGGGCAAAGGTCATCAGTGCTTTGCGTGAGGACCAGAAGCTGCAGAGCCTCTCTGCTCAGGTGCAGAATAGACTGAATGGAATCCCTGGCCCGCCAGTTGCCCCGTCTCTGGCCCCGACGCCAGGTCTTTTGACCGTTGACATGGTCAGGGAGTGTCTGGACTTCTACTTCACCAACATGTACCCACATATGCCCGTTCTCAGCCGGCAACGGCTTGAGCAGCAAGTGCCTTATATGGACCAGAGCTTGGACACATACTGTCTTCTCACTTCGTTATGCGCCTTCATGATGATTCAGCCGGGCATGGGAATACCAGGAGGTGACCCATACGGCCTGGACACCATGCCAGGTGCCAACATTGTGTCGAGTACGGTTCTTTTGGAGGAAACCATCCGTGTCAGGAAAGGGTTTGACCACACTGAGTCGCCATCCCTGAACACATTCGTCACGAGCTACTTTCTCTTTGCTTGCTACAACGGATTGGACATGCACGACAAGGCTTGGTTTCACTTGCGAGAAGCAACGACTATGATGCACATTGTGGGCATGACGAGGGAGGATGTATACACACAGATGGATCCAGTTGAATCCTCTCGAAGGAGACGGCTGTACTGGTTGCTTCTTGTCACAGAGAGGTAGGCGAAATCATCATGCTGATCTGTCTGCAAACAACACCCTAGACTGACCGATTACCTTTCTAGAGCATACGCCTTGCAGCGCAATAGGCCAATGACACTCCAAGCGACAATCAACCTACCCACCATGGCGGACGATCCTACAGATCCCTATGCTCATCACCTGAATGGCTTCTTACTTCTCGTGAACCTGTTCCGGCCTTTTGACGATGCCTTCGTGTCGACATGGGACAAAGCTCGCAACAATTGGCCTGCGACTCATATTCAGAGCCTCCAGAAGCAGCTTGCCGACATTCTGCCATCATTCTTGAACTACGGCGATTCACAACTCGCCGACCTAAGGGCAAACCAGCAGTGGGTCAAGAATCTGACCTGGCAAATTAACAACGGCAACGTTGGCGCGAACGGCGATGAGTCCATATTATATCAGCAGTACGCCGGCAGTCTGGTGAACAGTCTGCTGTCAGGCACCACAACCCTTCAAGGCCCTGATATCTCGGCCACGCCATTGGTATGTTCAACTGACACTCTAGTGCATGATTACAAGTAGCTAACCTCGAAATTCAGTTGACCAAAGTCTTCGAAGTCGCCTGCACACTCACAGATGTCTTGGCCATCTACCCTGCGTCTCGGGATCCCTTCTCACCTGGACCCCGGGAGCAGCTCAACCCGCTTCTGAACATCCTTTCAATGCTGCGAAATGGCGACCATCGATTCATGCCACTTTTGCTCAGCAAGGTACATGAAGTCTTACCAAAGCTCGCCAACCCTATGCTTCAGAACGTGCCAGACAGTGTTGCCAACAACGTTTGTAACGTCGACATCTTCGACGGCTTCGGAAATGCTGGGATGGCTCAACCGCCGGCCATGATTGACAACTACGAGAAGAAATACTCACCCGCCGACTCTAGCAGTTCGCAAGCAGGAGCTTCCTCGTCGAGCAACGACATACAGTCGCCCTTCGTGAGCTCGCCTATGTCACCAGCAGGGGATTTCTCCCACGGTCTGCCAAATAACAACGCTTTCAACCCTATATCTGATGTGATGATGACTCAGATGCCACAATCGACACCAGCGCCACACAACATACAAATCAACACCACGAATCCGCCAGCGACACCACACTCGCAACACCCGCACACACCGATAGCGCCGATGCCGACAATCAATCAACACATGCAGAATGGTCACAGCCTAAGTGCATCAATAGAACAACCAGCCAGTCTCTCCATAAACCACCAAACCCAGAATTTCGGGCAATCTTTCAACCAAAGCTTACCCTTCCACATCAACACGATGGGTCAGGGCATGAATGCGGGCAATATGGTACAGAGGCAAGCGCATGCTCGAGCAAATAGTTTCGCTATGGCCCAGAATCCTCAACTGCGCACGATAGGCGACTTTCAAGCTCTTCAACGGGCAAACTCGGACATGGCTACGCTTGGATCTCTCGGTATGAACAACGGCATGCAAGTCGGAGCGGATATGGATTTCAGCGGACTGCGGTGATTCGACACATGTCGCCAATCTGCACTAGCCGCGCCGCACACCACGAAAGCGCACACGCGTTGACATTATTCGCACCTCCGATATAACAAGTCAGATCGCATCTTCCTCCCATCTACGTTGCATGACAACATACGCAAATACGACGCCATTTCAATCTCGTCGGATCTCAAGCGTGGCATCAAACCCTCGGCGCGGGTATGGAGCAATTCATTGCATTACATGAACCATTAGAAAGCATGTCAGCAATCAGTACGCTACTTTTCGAGCGCCTGCATTGGTATTGGACGTCTATTGTGGCTCTTTTGAACAGTCTGGATACATTGTAAGGAGGATTACTATAGGCGCCTTACGAGGCGGGCCTCTGATGGCAGACGCGGCACACGCCGAGATAGCGTACATGACCATTACACATATCTTCAATGAGTACAAGAATCAAGATCGTCACTGATGTATGTTCCGCTCTCACTTTTTTGCTCACGTCCAGCCGCTAGCGATCACCTGGTGCTCAAGTAGATCTCTGTAAGGCTAGGCGTGTGTGTGTGCAGATATCACTATCCTGTCACCGCTCAAGTGGTTTTCAAACGTTGCGAACTTCGTCGAACAACTGTCTTGTATCTTACACGTGAAACTCCTGATGAGTCCCTTATTGTCCGCGCTTTACAATTCTTCAGCTATTGCAGATCAGGTGAGAGGGCCATGCCTTGGTAGTCTCGAGTTGGGTCAAGACGATTGGCGAACGGGGTGCTCTGGGCACTCCGGTATGTCTTTCCCCCGTATGCCGCTTTGACGCCCGTGGACTCTGCAAAGTATCGTCACTTGCAACACCCTGAAGACTCTCACGTCTGTGGCCGGGCGATGTTGCAATTTAGTTCAGAAATTGCCCATATTGTCCTCATTTCGCAATGCCCTATTATTCCTTCAAGCTTGGTAGGCTTGATGTTCTACGCAGCTGGCGCTCAGCTGGCCGGCCCAGTATTTCCGGATCTAACGGGTCCATTAACCGCTCGGTTCTCATGGGTCGGACTTTAACTCCTCTTCTCTTGATTTAAGTCTCCACATGCCACTCCCATATCTATCCTTTCAACGACTGCAGACAATGGAGACACATCATGACGTCCGTGAGACCAACACCATCGACAGTAACTGAGCACCTCGCTGGCAGCAGCCAGTCATGGCATGGCAAGATTAGTCCGGATGGGGCCTTTCCACCAGAGAAGGACCGATATCGACTCTACATTGGTATACTTACAACCTATAATTCAGACCCATTTGAGCATATCAAGCCGTATCTAAATTGCCCAACAGGCCTCTTCTGCCCCTTCGCCCACCGCGCCAACCTCGCGCGCCACCTCAAGGGACTGCAGGACGTGATCCCCGTCACCGTCGTCAAGCCGTACCCCAAGGGCGACGAGAATGGCTGGCCCGGGTGGCAGTTCCCGTCCTCGGGCGCCGAGTACCCGGGCGCCGACCCGGACCCGCTGTTCGGCGCCAGGTACCTGCACGAGCTATACTTCAAGGCCGACCCGGATTACAAGGGCCGCTACTCGGTACCCGTCCTCTGGGACGCCAAGGCCGGCACCATCGTCAACAACGAGTCGGCCGAGCTGCTGCGCGACCTCGGCGGGCAGACGTCGGCGGGGTTCGACTCGATCCTCCCACCCCCGCCCGCGGGCGCGAGCGACAAGGCGCCGGTGGTGACGACGACGCTGTACCCGGAACGCCTGCGCGCCGAGATCGACGCCGTCTCCGCGTGGATGCAGCGCGACCTCAACTCGGGCGTGTACAAGGCGGGCTTCGCGGCGGCGCAGGCCGACTACGACCGCCACGTGCCCGCGGTCTTTGCCGCGCTCAACAGGCTGGAGAGGCTCATCGCCGCGCGCGGCGGGCCGTACGTGCTGGGCGGGGCCCTCACCGAGGTGGACGTCCGGGCGTACGCCACCGTGGTGCGGTTCGACGCCGTCTACGTGCAGCACTTCAAGTGCAACCTGGGCACGATCCGGCATGACTACCCGCAGATCAACAACTGGCTGAAGAACCTGTACTGGAACGTCCCCGGGTTCAAGGAGACCACGGACTTCAAGCACATCAAGGAGAACTACACAAAGAGCCATTATGATATCAACCCTCGTGCAATCACTCCCATGGGGCCTTGGCCTGACGTTGAAGGCCCCGAGGGTTACGAGAGAGATCTGAGTAAGCTGCCGACGGGAGGTGTCGACATGCCCTTGGTCCTGAAATTGGAAAAGGAACTTGAGCAATAAATAGCCCTTGTTAGGGGAAACGACAAGTTCTCGCCCCGCAGCTGCTAGTTCTCATAAATAATGAATTCGACTTGTGCATGATTTTGATTGAGGCATTCTGCCGAAGTAATGATTGAACAAGTCTCAAGTATGGAAAACGCCTAGACACCAAGCTGCCCAGGTGGTATCATGCGTAGTCGTAAGTCGTAACGATCGTTTCGTTTCCAGGATGCCGCATTGTCGTTCCAGGACGACCGGACCGGCGGCTTTTAGTATCCATTAGCCGTGGCGGCATTGACTGCCAGAATCTCCAACCTCCCAGCGTACAGTCTCATGAGATGACACACCGGATCCCCCCAGATCTGTGTCCTCAACTGCTCGTCCGTGGCAACCTGCGCGACGACTCCCTCATTCAACCGCTCTTCCACCGTCTTCTTCCCCTTGAGCCTCGCCCTCGGATCTCCCGAGCGCAAGACCACGATGCGGCCCGCGTTGCTGAGCATGCACGGCGGAACCTCCCACACTGGGCCTCTGTGCGGCAGGTCTGCGCTGCTCCCGCTGCTGGGCTTGTGGCTCTTGGACACCTTGCTGCCTGTCCTGTCGGACTTGCCGGACTTGGCCGACACCAGCGAGCTCTTCGACTTGGACTTTCTGGGGTCTGGTCTGGATTCGGGGAGCAATAACGACTGCGAGGACCTGGAGTTCTCCAGCATCATGTTCGCCAGGGTCTTGGCCGCCAGGGCGGGCACCGGCGTGGCGAAGAGCTCCAGCAGGCTCCTCACGTAGGCCTTGTCCGCCCGCACGACGGGGTCTCCCTCGTTCACGAAGCTGAGGAAGAGGCTCTTGCTGAACTCGGGCGCCGATGGTCGCCGCAGGGGGAGGAGAGAGACGGGCGGCGTGCCGAAGGTGACGCAGTGCACGCGCTTGAAGCTGGCCGTCAGTGAGTTCAGCTCGGACCGCGCGGCCGTGCTCGTCGAGAGCATGTGCGCGTAGAGGAGCGCGGCGACGGCGCCGCCGGCCGAGTGGCCCGTGATGAGAAGGCTGCACGAGCGGCGGGCCGGGTTCTCCTGGAGAAGCTGGCGCAGGCGGGCAGCGACGGGCGGGATCATCCGTCGGGCTACGGA
Organism: Dendrostoma leiphaemia; assembly: GCA_026120015.1. Lineage (NCBI taxonomy): Eukaryota > Fungi > Ascomycota > Sordariomycetes > Diaporthales > Erythrogloeaceae > Dendrostoma > Dendrostoma leiphaemia. The sequence goes on from JALRMF010000023.1 coordinate 243,526, forward strand.
GAGGAAGCCTGCGTGGCAGTAGTTGCCGTAGTCGTCCTGAGCCGATGTGTTAGTCTCGCACAGGCACGCTGAGATGATGAAGGCAAAGACTCACCAGGAACCCCACGGGCGAAATTGGCTCCGTGTTCAAGTTCACTGTCCAATCCCCAAATGACGCCGTACCGCGTATCGCGAATACGATCGTGTTCATATCGTCCATCGGTACCGACTTGATGACCATGGCTTTCGTGCCATTTCTCGAGTCTGCGTTGACCTGGACATCCTTCTCCTTGCCGCGAGGCTTCTCATATACCCGCTCCGAGTACCGTGCCGCCAGACAGACAAGCGGCCACGTCGGGATATAGAGCTTGAGGGGCGGGAGATCCATGGGCAGCCTGGAGTTGGCGTAAAGCTCGACCTTGGCAAAGTAGTTGCCCGATATCACACCTGCTGCGGCGGCTGTCGTCTGCCCCTTGGAGCGGTCATTGCCTCTTTTCGGTGGCTGGTCCTTTCTCGGCTTGCCGACTAACTGCCCTCGCGCGGCTCCTCCCACGTTGGAGGAGGAGGATGATGGTGATGAATCCTGTTGGTAGGTGAAGAGATCTCGCTCGTTGCCACAGAACCGGTCGCAGTCAATCAGCGTCATGAGATCAGTGAATCGTTGGCACATGTGATGAGACACTGGAGATCCTGCGCCGGAGGCCCGGGTTTTGCATCTATTGGCGTCGTCCAAGAGGCCCGGCAGCGCACCGGGTAAGAGCTGACTTGTGAGGTTGACTGCCGAGCCGACCACCAGGTTCGTCAGGGCGCAGCTGCTGGCTGCAGGTCCTGGCGGGGTGGTCTTCGGCTGAGAGGACTGTATGAGATAGTAGTGCTGATTCACCACGATGGGGGCCTGTTGGTGTTGCTGCTGCGGCTGCTGCTGCGGCGGCTGCGCTGGGTATGCCGGAGGGGGCGGCCCCGCGGTCCACCCTGGAGGCGCCGATGGGAACCCGCGGGGCTGCGAGGCTGAGGTTGATGCATTATGGCCGATGATTCCAGAGGTCTGGGGAGCGTGGTACAATGGTGGCGATGCTTGAGGCGGGAAGAATGGCGGCAAAGAAGTCGGCGGTGGTCTCGTGTCGACCGGCACAGGAGGCGGCCCAGTCGGTGGTGAAGGCAAGTCCTTCGATTTCTTGCGCGAGAACAATCTCATTGTCGAAGTCTCGATTTCTGAGACAAGGACTTGTTCACATGGCAGTCGGTCTTAGAGGGATAAGGTTTCAAACTCTCAATCTTGTCAATATGTAAACTGTCTTAATCCGGAGGCCAGCGAAGGCTTCGCGTTGAGAAGTCGCCTTCTGGCTTCATCGATTACCGAGAAATCAATGACAGAGCAAAAAAAAAATAGGAGAAGAGGGGCTCAGGCGAGTCTATGAAGAAGAGGTGGGACTGGCGCGGCGGGGGCAGAAAGAGGGAGAAGGCATCATCGCCGTATATACTATATTTGAAAAGATCGGATCGACAGGGAGCGATGTGGAGAGAGAGAGAGAGGCGCAAGATAGGAAGACCGGGGCGCACACGAGGCAGACTGGCAGACATGTGGAGCGCTCAGCGCCGAAACCCAGTGGGTGCACTACAGTAGCGTGAACGCACTGAACGCAGGTAGCCGCTTCGTAACCCAGAAGGGGCTTGGCAGGTACATGCAAGGGCTCGACACACCCCTGTAGGTCGCTGACTACAGGCCCTGGTTCGCCGACGCGGCTTTGTGCTGCCCCAATCGGGCACAACGCGAGGAGCCCGGACTCGCGAACGTCACCTCCACCACGAGGCAGAGTAGCGAACCACGACGCCTGAGATATAGTGGACAGAGGAAGGGAGGGGCTGGGCCACTGCTGCACAGTAACTTTTGTGCATGAATCTGCATGTGGTGCACGAAGTTATCTGGTGCAAGGTTTCGCCCAAGTCTAGCACAACAGTGCCAATCGCTTAGACTTCTTGCATTCAGTCTGCAAGTGACAATGCTTCTGAACTTTTCGTCCTACCAGTGCCAGCATGTCTTGCATAAGCCCCCCACACTGTTGAATCGGGGGAATATCCAAAATCCTCGACTGGCCTGGTTGACGGTGGCGTGTTGGGCACACAAGTTTCGAATATGCCTATAAGGCCTTGGTGGAAGCTTATTGATGCCATGCTATATACTCTATGCTATTCCATACCGTGCCATCACATATGTGCATGCAACCCGCTGACATTCGCACCATCCTTTCGACGCACGGTCAAATTAGCCGCCCAGGACATTGGAATCGTGGGTTCGGAGGGGGGGGGGGCGGTCCAGAATCAAGCTAGTCGTTCTCGCGGCCACTCCCGCCGCCGTCCCGTCCAACGGGCGATACTGAAAGCTTAGCTGCATATACCTAGGTAGCCATCGACGGATCAGGTCCCCTGCAGCCGGTGATCCCTCCAGATATCTGACCGGGTCCCCAATGCTCTTAAGTATGCCTTCTGCTGGGCCTCAAGAATTGTTGGGACTCGCCACCAAGCTCCTAAGGTTCAATTCCTGATGCCTCACGGAGTATATGGACGACCTAAAGCCTTGCTGCCCAAGTCTGATCTTGATCATGCCCAGTGAGAGACTATTCTTTGGGCGTCTGAGCTCTTCTCTGGGTCCTTTGCCCTCTGTCACCAGATCGGAGGAGGCTGTGGCGATGATGGAAGGTGAGGAGCATTGGCAATGCAGCCGACGTCTTTCCAAGAGGTGTCGACGTTCTGAGGACATGTCTACCCGAGACGTCTCCGCCAGAGACCAAGTGGTCATCGCTTTGAGATGATGTTCGTTTCTACCACTGCCGAGATACCCATTTTGCGAAGAGCGCAGAACTCTGCCTCTTGTAATATGGACTCCTTACAGACATTGACACCAAGCTATACACACGATACAGGTAGGTTAGCGGGTTTTGTCATCGCGCCCCCCTTCCCCCTAAATCGTGGCACAGGGGGATCCTCAAATAAGTCCTTGGCCCACAGCCGTGTCTGCTCTGCTGACTCACTGGGCTAATCTGCCGTGACCTGCTCGGTGATCATCATAGGCAGCTGAGCCACCGATGGTCTCTTTGTGGCAGCAGGCTCCAGAGACCGCGCGAGCGCATGCCTCATCATTGCCGGAGAGCCAGCTTGACCCGCCATGGCTGGGTTGTACTGCTGCAAGAGGTGATGCCCATATGTCCAGTCCGGTCGAACTCAGTAGTCAAGTGGGAGGGGTTACGGGCGGGGGCTTATCGGTATTTCTGCGTAGTGAAGTGTAGTGATTCCAAACATCATGAAGCCCACATGAACGTTGTACGACTGAGAAGGCAAACTATTTGTTGCGAGCAGGGGTCTCTTCCGGCCCCACTATTCCGAAGCTCCCTTTCTATTCAACAGCTCGCTTTTCCTTTCGTCTTTTTCATACAATAGACTTACACAATATACCGTTCTATATGGCCAACGCCTCGCCCTGCTCGTCACACTATTACAGCGCGCATTTTGATTGTACGGGAAGGTCAGCGAGGAACTCCCCTTTATCACGCGCATATAGTCACCGACGTCTGCTTGCTGCTGCAATACCGTCGGCGCGTGGTGATGATTTCTCAGGCATGTTGGCGCGGGATCGGTTTGCGGAAAAACGCCACTTGGCCCGCATCCACTTCCGGGCAGATCCATGACATGGAATGACAGAGCGCCAGAGAACACAAGAGATGATGCTGAGAAACAATATCTTTTGCGCTGAGGACAAGTTTCAGCTAGGGGGAAATGCTATAACGTAAGAAGACCAGAAGTTCAACGCCTTTCACCCTGCCTTCGACTAATCGACTGAGGCCATCTGAAAGACACGCTTAGTTTGAGGAGGAAGCCGTTCCGGCAAATTCTGCCTCAAGCACGAAATGGTCTTAAGGATTCAACTCGAAGCCATACATCTGTTCCAAACAGACGCTGGGTGTCTAATGCCGCTCCCTCTCGATGCTCTCGCCCGCAATGTCCTCATCTCGCGTTGTCTCTTCTGCAACCGTTGGTCTTGGTTGCGTATCGTCTCCATGTCCCTCGTTCCGAGCTTCCCAGCGCAAAGCTACCTTAGCGAGCCCCCTGATGATGCGTGATAAATCTGTAGGTGTTATGTCCTCGGTATCTTCTGCGGTGGCAAACTTTATGACGGTATTCCCAAATGTAACGTCCAATCCACGTTCGGCATAGTCCTACTGTCGAGTGACGGTCAACCGACCGAAGTAGTTCGTACAAACTTTGTAACGAGCCAAGTGAAGGAGATGTTGCAGGCACTGGTTCTGCGACCGTTTCTCATGAGGCGGCTGCAAGTGAAGAATATAACCTGGATGACTCTGGTCCTGGGGTGTCGGACACGTAAACTTCTCCTCAGTGCCAACGAGACTTTTCAGTTTTGCGATGATCGCACCAGCTTCGTCTGTTTTACAGTCGATGTCGGGTGCACAGTCGACCCAGACAAGTTCAGGACGGTCTCGATCGACGGGAAATCGGATGCCGACTCTGTGACTATCGCTGGGGCGAGTTTCGAGAAATTTCGGGTAAGCGCAGCAGATGGTATTGTGGAAAGACAAGTCAAGAATCTGGCATTGGCTTCTACACCAGCGCACGGCATTGCACCGTGGGCACGGAATTCCATAGTGGACGGAGATGTCCAGGCCCTTGGAACATTTGGCGCATGCGAGTTCCTGGTGTTTGAAGGTTGTCCTGAAGTCAGACATGTCAGGTACAATTCAGATGCAAAATCGGATGGGAAATCTGTACTTCGTGCGTTTGACCTTTTGAATAACAACATCTGCGCTTGGTGTGTTATTGGACTCAGAGTCTTGGTTCTCCATCGGCAAATATCTTGGAATTGGAGACGTCATGCAGGAACAAACAAAGGGATGGACTGTTGATGATGGTTGAAGTTGAGCTTGATAAATCAGGGCTGCTAGCACGGGAAGCATAAAAGATCGATTAGAGACCACGGGTACGGGAGCAAAACATGAGATCTCTTGTTCTCGAACAAGCAAGACGGAGACTTGCTGGCCCCATGGCGGTTTCCATGATATTCTACGTCGGCTGTCAGTGTTGAGCAGTCGCGAACCAACAGTGGACAGGAGGGTAAGCACCTTCAGCGCACATAACGGAACTTGAGAAGGCGACAAAGACGATCTGGCACCGAAAGTCGATGGAGTTGACGGTTCCTCAGATGCCTCAGATCTGTGCGATGATATGATACATCAACAAGTAGAATGAATCCATGGAAACCTGCCCAATGAGACTTGAAGGAGAATCGCGAGAAGGAGGCCATTCGTGGCAAAGTGATCACAGGGGATGCTGTCGCCAGGAGCACGTCCCGGGACTTGTCATCCCAGGCCTCACGAAAGATCACTCGAAGGAGAATGTGAGCTTCTGTGAGGGCTCTTGGGAACTACTCGTCGTCATGGGATCTTGACTCTCCTCGGGGCATGTCGTCGGGGTACCTCGTTGCGAACGTGGCCCATTACTTCCGGAAGACCAGGTGGATTTCTGTCAAACATTCAGACCCAAGTCTCCAGTTGTGGATAGGAACGTCGTCAAACGAGTCGTTTGTCTCATGAAGCCCGGCTCCTACTTATTGCATATAAATAAAGTGAATAGTTATGACCGGCTGTCCCACGCATCAATGTTGTGCGGCGACCGTTGATATGAAAACTGGAGCGTTGAGCCTGTGACGAAGATGAAGGATCGTCGTCTAACGTCGAGACTCACGAGGTATGCATGGGGGAATCGGGACCGGGGTGGCCCCATGTCCGGACCTGCAGACCTGCAGCCCGGGGTGAAGACCACTAACAAGACCCTGCACTGCAGTTGCAGCATCCAGCCAGTGGGGACCCTAGGCCCGCATTGAGCCGCTAGGCGTGCTGTCACAGGCCAGAGACGGGGTGCAGCCAATGTGCGGCCCGAGCTTCATATGGGACGGGGACAGGAGCTCGTTAATCATGCGTTGGCTTCGTTCACACTCAACCAGCCAGATGTTCACGACGAACGAAACGAGTCCATTGTGACACCGCGAGCAATTTCTAGATTAGCAGTGGCATCGATATGCCTCTACAGCCGCCATGGACTTCGTAAGGGCACCCTCCAGACCTTGAAACACGCAGATTCCACTGACGCGCCTTGCAGTGGTCGAGACTGATTGCGAACACTCCCCTGGCCGAGAACTCGCGACGAGAAGCCGCAAAAGACCCCGTCAGACGCCTACGTCGCTTCGAGAAGGAATATGGCCGTCTGCTGGTACGATAAATACCAATTGTATCCGCCCGAAAGCCCACCGCGTCGCTGACATGTCTCCCAGCAAGCATGGCGCAGCTCATCCAACCTCGCCAATGACTATGACGCCGCCGAAGAGGTCGAGGAGCGCCTGCAGGAGTTGACCCATATCCTCAGCGACGAGACTCGAAGACCCCTTCCGCACCCATGCATTGCCTTCGCGTCCACCAAGCAGCTATACCTGCCCATCGCCAAGATCGCCACGACATCGTACAACGAGTGGATCATAAAGGAGGCCGTCTTGTTCTTTGCGACCCTCGTAGAGAGCGAAGAGGAGGCCTTTGTCGAGAGCGAGGCCTTTGCAGCCAGCCTGACGAACCTGCTCGTCAAGATCACGGGCGCCAACAGCATTCGTCTAGGCTCGGACACGGAGGCCCGGGTGGTGGAGCTGGCCTTCAACATCACCACCAAGATCCGGCTGGAGCCCATGATCCTCCCAGCGTGGTTCAAGTCGCCGCGCACCCAACAGCAGGACGGTCGGGATCAGGATGAGCGTGACAAGTTCGAAGGCAAGACACAAAAGCAGGACTTCCCTCTGTTCTACCTCCTCGTCGACTACATCCATCACGAGGGCAAGGTCGGCGACTTCGCGAGGACGGGCCTGCTCTATATTATCGAGGGCGCGTCGAATTCGGTTGACCTGGAGCAGTGGATCGTAGAGAGTGACCTTTCCACACTCATGGCTACGGGTCTTGGGGCACTTTACAGCCAACTGAGTGGAAAGTTGGTCATCGACTACCCCCCACACGAGCTGCCCCCCATTCTAGCCCTCAGCGACTACCAGCCTCCTGTGCCCACTGTTGAGGTTGTGCCATCCACGTCCCCGGAATTCCAAGCCCATTTAGAGGTTTTTCTGTCACACCTCATCTTCTGGCAGGATGTACTGAACCACTGCAAGTCGATTGAAGTCAAGTCGACGTTACTGGAACATTTCCAGATCATCTTCCTACAACAATTGCTGTGAGATTTCAAGCCCGCTACCTAGCCGTGTGGATGGCATGCTCACTCATTTCTAGATACCCCTCCTTGCTGGAGTCTTCTGACATTGACGGTGGCTCTTCAGTCGCGGTGCTGACATACCTCCGCCAAATCCTTGAATCACTAGATCATCCCGACATGATCAACCTCATCCTTCATTATCTGCTGGGCTTGCCCGAGGTAGCCACAACCACCCCTCAAGCAACCTCCAATTCCGTCAGCAAAGCCAGGAAGCGGAAGTCCATGGACCTGGCAACCATGATGGCCTCGAAAGTTGACGACGCGGCTGATCCCCTCCTTTTCACCCTCGTCGACCTGATCCTCGCCTGTTTGAGATCGTCTAGCCACCAGACCATCCATGTTACCCTCCAACTCGTGTCCGCAATCCTGAAGAGACATCACCGTTACGCGGTCATGACCCTTGTCAGGACCGAAAATCTTTATGGGGAAATCTCGCATCGCACTGTTGGTGCTCAGCAGCAGGAACTCGAGTTCTTCATGTCGCTGGCCAGCAACATCGGCGGACAAGACAACTTTGACGAGGTATACGAGAACATCCTCAAAGACACGACCGCAAGAATCGAGTGCCACCCCTGCTCTTTGATACTTACAGCTCCCAAAGTGTCCATGGCCAACCACAACCTTCCTACCATTCCAGATTCCCTGCCGGACGCTCCCCGAGACGTTCGAGCACACACCATACGAGCGGACGACCCGTTGCTCACCACCTTGCTCGACCACCTCGAATTGTTCTTCTTAAACCCTGTTGAAACCAACCTCAGCATTACGGAGACGATTTTCGACTTGGCGGTCTGCGGCTTCATGAATATCGAAGGCTGGCTGTTGCGGTCACCAGAAACATACATCTATGATAACGATGATTCTTATCGCCCCATTGCTCCCACCGAAGAACAAGAAGACACTCTGGACCTCAATGCCGAGGAGATTCTTGCCGACGATCCCAGCAAGCTCGACCAGATCGACAAGTGCCGACGCCGGCCCGTCTGGTCAAAATCAGACCTTCCACGACTCCTCAATATCCTCCAAAGTCTTTCCGAAGAGGTCAATACTTTCCGCGGGTCGATTCCGCGTTTCAGCGACCTTCTCCAGCAAAGGCGCGAGTCTTTCCAAACTGCCGACTCTCCCCCACCAGCTCCGACGCAGGTGCAGGCGCCTCCGCAAGGCACAACGGGGCAAGGCACGCCAGGGTGGTCGCCGTCAAGTAATCACACCTCCAGAAGCACTTCACCTATAAGACAAGGCATCGAAGGTTTTGCCCAACGGTTACTCAAAGACCTTAACGACCTTGGAACGCCCAACCGTTCGAATAGCCCACGTGGGCGCCCTCCGGGTATGTCCAGCCCGAGTGGAGGTTTTGGCATCGGTACGCCATCATCTCTGAACAAGCCACCGCCAGTGCCGCCCAAGGACTCCGTGTACGATACACCGTCTAGGGGTGGTGCTGGTATGCCGCGACCATTTACCCCGCAGAAATCGGACGAAGATCCCGTCAAAGCCAGCCAGGCCGCTGCCTTCCAGGCTATCGATCAGCAGATCTTGTCGAGAAAAGTGGGCATTTCGAACAAGAAGTCAACGTCGGAGCCTCTTCAGCTTGGTGGCAAAATCGAGGACGCTTCAAGAGATAGCGGACAAAACACTGCGAAGGACGAGGACACACCGCCGCCACCACCTGCCAAAGATGATCAGCCAACGCCGGCACAAGTTGGCGAGCAGGCCAGCAGAGACGGCAGGCAGGCATCTGTCTTTAGTCCGGAACGCAGCGGGCCGAGAGTGGCGCCAGAAGACGAGAAAGTATCGGTCTCGCACGTTCTCACCAACGTGATCGTCCTTCAGTCGTTCTTGTTTGAGCTGGCGGCACTCATTCAAGTCAGAGCTGGTCTCTTTGACGAGGTGCGCTACTTGTAGTTGCTTTGGTCTAAGGATGGGACATTCAAGAAACCTGCCTGTCCTTTGGGCCTTTCTCGCAGTGGCTGCCGGCGTCGAGATCAATGAATACCCTTTCCTGCTGCAGAACGCTGTCGTATTGCAGCCTCTCCCTCTGCGCTGGTCAATTGACGCTGCTAGAGCCTTGTAACAGCGACGATTGGATGAGATGATTGCATTTGTATGTGAAGCAAGCACAGCATTGTGTTCGGCGTCTGTGAATTTACTGCTCTGCAGTTAGCATCCGTTCTTTTCGCGTTTCCACTCAGGACGGCAAGCGTCATAGATGTTGGTATCAAATAAGATAGACAAGGCGAAAATATAGAAGATCGCAAGAATACTTGATTATCAAGCTGCTGCCACTGACTCTACAGAGGAACCCTGGGAACCTTCCCCCAAAGTCCACTAGTTTGTCCACAGGTCGGCGATCTGAGGAGGTTGAAGCAGCTCGACTGAGCGGGTTGACATTTTGGGCTGCTCACCTCACGCTCAAGCTCGACCCAGTACCCTCGCTCCTCCTTCCATGTCTGTCGAGCACTATCGACACCACAGCTGCACTTGCCAGCACTGCCCTTCTGTCAACCTTTTGCCTCACTTCATTGACAAGTAGCATCCCAAGGCCCCAGCCGTTCTCTGTTTTCCCAACAACTCTCATTAGATCCTACCAACCACCCAAGCTCACCGTTTCCTGCTGTGACCAAGATGCTAGGCTCCCACAAGCTCGTTTCCGTGGCATCCGACAAGACGAAACATGCTCAGGCATCTTCGCAAGCATTGGGTCCTCCCCAGGAGTTGCTCCATGCCGAGTGCCCTGTGACGGCCGAGGTCTTCAGGAAGCTTGTGAGTGCATCATGCCCCCCTGACATAGAGAGCTTGATTTCGAACTTTGCCAAACAAGGCAACGATACACCCTTCTCGCTATGCCATATTGACGACGACAGGGCACGGCGCTCAAACAACGCCGGGAGAGACTGGCTGAGGAGTGGGCTCGCGATGAGAAGGAGCTGGACCGGTAAGTATCGCCATGTCCTCTGAGGTTTCCCTTTCTCAAAACCTTAGTTCAATGTCATTTTTCATATACTGGCTATGTGCAAGCTATGAGCCATCTGACAGGCCCGGGTGCCCAGTATTCACCGGCTCGCAGTCCTGAGGAAGAACCCGGACGGAAGCGCGTCGGGCACAACCAGCCTGGCGGCCATGAGCGACAGAGAGCTCGCCGCGCACGGCAAGAACGTCACCGGGATGGAAGTCGCGTTGATCCACCTGAACGAGGCGGTTCGGCGGCACAAGGTCGAGAACGAGGCCATCATACAGGAGACGTTGGAATTGGGCCGGTGAGTGCGCCCCCTCACCAGAGCTCGATTGGCGCTTGCCTGAGACGTCGGTCATGGCTTTGCTCCAATCTTTGCTGACACTAAATTGTCTGCTTTTCAGGATGATGGGCCGTGTGGTCGATGCCGCTGTCGACTCGGCTACCCAGGCGGCTACGCTGAGCAAGATCTTCGAGGAGCTGAACGTGTATTGAGGCAGTGAATTTTTGGTCTGACTCTGGGGTGGGAGTGGGGAGACGTTGAAGATAGTAAGTCGTGCTACCCATCGGAAAAGGCTTTCTCATAGTCGAAGCGATTCGCGATCGTTGGAAGATGATGCCCATAATTTGAATTCACAATTCGCTACCTATGGCCTCAGTAGGCCTTACGAGGATGAAGCTTGACCATCATTGGGGGCTTCTTCCACAAGCCATAGATTTTGCATGCACGATTCCAATCCTTGATCTCCTTCGACTGCATTTCCAGATCAAAGGCAAAGATGATCTTGGCCAGTGTCACATTCATCTCCAGATAGGCGAGATTGATGCCCAGACATGCTCGAGAACCAGTTGAAAACGGTTGGAATGCCCTTTTGTCATCTCCGAACCCCTCTCCGATCCACCGGTCCGGCTTGAACATGTCCGCATCCTTCCAGTATTTGGGATCTCTTGCCATCGAGTAAATGTCGCCGAAGACTGTTATGCCTCCAGGAATGTACTCGCCGGCGATGGTGGCTCCCGGACACTCTCGCGGCAACCCAATTGCGACAGGTGGTGACATCCTGAGACCCTCCTCGACACAGGCATGAAGGTACTGACACCTGGCCGTAGCCTCCCCGGTGATCTCCGCCGGGGACTTGAACGCGGAGCGGATCTCCTCCTGCAGCCTGGCGAGGCATTCGGGGTACCTCAGCAGCCAGAACGTGATGGCCGCGAGCGCCGTGGCGGTGGTCTCGGAGCCGGCTACGATGAGGGTCTGTGCGGTGCCCATCATGAAGTCCTGCGTGATCTCCCTCTTCTTGATCAGGTGGCTGAAGAAGTCCTGCCGCTCGAGCGAGTCGTCGGGCGCGTGGAGCCGCCTGCTCGTCTTGTCGACGGCCATGGCGCGGGACTTTTCCGAGACGTCGCGCATGTCGGTGAGCCTGGAGCCCCAGAGGATGGGCAGGAGCACTCGCATCCAGGGCTTCTGCTTCATGGACATGCTGAGAGCTTGGTATACGGCCCAGTCGATGATGCCGGTCACCCATTCACTCGACGCATCGGCCACGGCGTTGAAGGACTCCCCGAAGGCCAGATCGCCTACAACGTCACAACAGACTTGTTAGCCGAGGCTGCGCGTTCTTTCCCAAAAAAAAATAAAAAAAATAATTAAAATAAAAAGAAATGACCTCTGGATCAACATGGACGTACCGATAATGTCAAAGGTCAGCCAGTTGAAAGCGTCCGTCATGCTGACCGCCTCCTTCCCACCATCGCCGAGCTTCCCCAGCTGCTCGATCAGCATGTCCACGTACTGATGGACGACCTCCTCCTGGTCCCGCAGCGCGCGAGCGCTGAAGGCATGGGAGAGGGCCCGCCTCTGCTCGGCATGTACGGCCGGGTCTCGCACCGAAGTGATGCGAGGCTCCTCACGGTCGTAGGCGGCGGTCTTGAGAAAACGCTTCTTGTCCTGGGTGACGTGGCCGTAGATGTCCCGGTACGCCTCGACCGAGGCAAATGACAGATCGTTGGGCGCGACGCGGACGATGTCTCCTGTCCCGAGGTCAGTTTTGCACGGGGGTGCAAGTAAGTGTAGACGGGGCAGGGGGGAGGGGGTTTCGTCCAGGCAAAACTCACCGTACTTCTTGTGCAGGTCTTGCATCCGGAAGGTGTGCTCGCCACTGGCACTGGATCGCTTCAGCCATATCTGCGTTTTGTGAGTAACAATTGTATCATTAATTTTTTTTTGTTCTGTCTGATGAGGGTGAGCTTACTTCGGTCAGAGCAGCAAGCCGCGGCCCCGGATACTTCGCCAGCGGGTGAAAGTAGAGTAAATATGTGCAACGTGTGATGGCATACGCCGCCCCCAGCTGCACTCGCCAGAAGTTAGCCTTCTGCTTTCCACGACACGACAGGGATGTCAACGTTACAGTGATGAGAGCCAAGACGACCCGGCCTGTTGGCAGCGCGGCGGACGGCAGCTGGACTTGCAGCATTTTGACTTTGTGGAAGATATGTCAAGAAACTTAATCCAGACGTCGAGAGTTTTCCAGAGCTCTTTTATTTATTCCCCTCTGCACTGACGATGGACAACCCACCATTACTAGCGGCCCGACGGGGAAGGTCGGCAGGGTCCTTGTGACGGCACTATCTACTCCGTACTGTACGTGTCCCCCTTCCTCGTTCTTCGTACTCGTTTTCTCGCTCTCGGCTTGCTGTAGCATCCCGGCTACCGCGCTCCGATCCACGTCGTCAAGTTCGCGCCGGGTCTCGGACAGAACTGTTTCACTTGCGATACGGCACGCCACGGGACATGTGGGCGTCGGCGGGGGCATGATGTTCCTTGTCAAAGCTGCGCTGAGATTGGGCAAAGGGTGTCGCCTGTGGACATTTTCATCATGACCCAACCGAGGCCTGGAGATTACATAGCAGCCGCCCTCCCTCTCTCCGTTCTACAGCGGTTGCAAAATCATTTGAAATGGCTCCGGCTGACCGGCTGACCGTAGCTGCTGTGGATTTCCCCCCGGGGCATCTTATCTCGTGCTCCTTTGCGGCTCTTCGGCTACACGAATGTATAGCGTGCGTAGGCACTCAGGTGCGCCGACACGCAGCGACGCCGGCATGTCTCAAACAGCCAGGGGACGGCCCGCGCCGTTGTGACTTGAGTATTCCGGGGACCAAAGCCTGCCGAGGCGATCCGGAGAGAGACATGGAGTTTCGGGGAGCTATCATATGAGACATTCGAGCAGGTGTGCTTGACGTGATTTCACCGCGGAGACCGTCTCTCGTTTGGGCCTAAACTTGGCAGGGGGGTTCAGAAACACCCAGTCTCGTTGGCGGAGCTGCTCCGGTTCGGGCAATACAGATCTAGACATCAAAATCTCCCCTCTCGTACGCCTCATGTTCCCTTTTCATCTCTATCTTGACCCACACAAAGGTAACGATGGCCCAGCATGCAATATAGCTAAACAGCACGCCCAAGGACAGCCCGAAGGCGTAGTGAAACTCCAGCGTCCAGATCACAGCCGAGACGCTCCCGATATACACGCACACCCCCAGCGTCCACCAAAGCGTCAAGTTGAAGAAGAATCGTCTAAACATCGGATTGGTCTCGTAACGGTCATTATACCGCGTCCTAAACTCGCGGTCCTGCAGGCCGTCCACCGCCATAAAGTCCTCCGCGGCGTAGTAGATGAGCGGCCGCAGCGGCGTCCCGACGGGCTGGGAGTTGAGGGTGATGGGAATATTAAAGGGGTGGAGCGTCGTGATGACCATCAGGACCCCCAGGAAGCCCATCAGGAAGCTCGGCCCGTACAGGTACAGCTTGGGGATGGCCAGCGAGCTGCCCACCAGGAACGGGACCAGCGCGATGAGCATGGCCATGAGGTACACCCAGCTCGTCGCGTCCAGCTGCCACCGGCTCGTCGACAGCAGCGGCGCGCAGACCTCGGGCTGCAGGAACAGCCTGTACACGCGCGCCAGCAGGATCCAGAGCTCGCCGATGCCGAACGAGGCGATGGCCGAGCCGAGGATGGCCTCGTTGAACTCGGGGGCCGCGACGGGGCAGGGATCCTGGCCCCGGCACTCCTCCTCCCAGTCGGCCAGTCGAGATCGGTACCACGAGTAGTAGATGATGCACGGCACGACGATGTCGAACAGCAGGATCATGGGCAGCCCGAGGGTGATGCCCAGGTGCTGCCAGGGGTTCGCCTCCTTGGCGGCGAGCCTGGTCTCTCTGCGCCGGAGGCGGTCCAGCTCGCGCGTGCCTGTCGTGCGCGCCGTGTCTGCCGTCCGCACGCCGACGACGGCGCTGAGGTCCCGGTTGCTCTGGTTCACGGGGGTCCGGATCCCGGGCCCGAACGAATGTTGTGTCTGCGGTCGCGTCGGCGGCCGTAGGTCGCCGTAGCCATACTCCTTGTTGGCTGCGTCTGTCACGTTGGTGCTCTGATCTGTCTCATCTCCGTTGGTGGGTGGAATCGGTGGGCCATATTCTTTGTTTGCGTGATCTACTGCGTCCATGCTGTGGTGTGATTATGCAGAGACGGATCATGGGGCCCCAAAGCTACTGAATCATGGACTTGAGGCGGAGGATGTACCAGGGGCGGGGGGCAGCTCAAGAAATTTCCGCGGGGGAAGAAACACAAGAAAAGAGCGGTAGGGCTGCTTCATATGAGGAGATCAAAAAGGAATGGGGACATAAATTGTTCCAAGTACCACAGCTTCGGCCCTCTTCTTCTCTTGGCGGCAGTTGTCCGTTACCCCCGGACGCGCCGTCAGGGAGGCGAGGAAAGCCGGCGCGAGAAGCGATACCAAAAAAAAAAAAAAAAAAGGGGGGGGTCCAAGGGGTCCAACCTGGCGTGGTCAGATGTGCAAATGAGACAGTCACCGGCCGCTTCGTGACTCCCGAGCCTTCCGACCTGACTAAAGCTCGCGCCTCGGGAACTAGATTACACAAATTACGCACTTTGGCTTCCGAAATACACGAATTCTACGTTGACATCATCAGCACCCGAGAAACACATTTGGGCATTGTCTGAAGTGGATTCTCTTTGGTCCCCCTGAAGCTGATGTTTTTGTCACTCTTCGTACAACGTTGGCGGAAATATCACCCGTCGCAGACGGCATTAGCTCAATCTGCCCCTGAGCACACGCTAACAGATCTGGGCCAGAGCAGAGTGCAGGGCAGATAGCAGTAGATGGCCTGTAGATCCATCCGGAGTAGATCGAACAAGGGACCCCCCCCCCAATGGCCTGTGGGGCGGGTTGCAACCTCATCTCAACTTCATACAAAGTACGGATACAATCAATCGGTGAGCCGCCGCAACTTGGGCCGTGGCGACACTCAATCTCACCTCCGACCACCCCACGAGATCCGGCTCCACGTCCGGACAAGCCACGCGCTATTGGCGGCCCAAGACCAAGATTTGAGATGCCGACGGAACTTAAACTTCTTTCCCCACACCTCGGGGCCAACCCGTCCACGCGCCACTGCCTCGTCTACTTTCTGACCGGCAACCCGGGGCTCATCGACTACTATGTCCCCTTCCTCACCCATCTCCGCTCCCTCTTGGATGAGATCGAGGTCCGCCGCAAGCACAGTGTGACCTTTGTCATCTACGGCCGCGACCTCGCCGGCTTCAGCGACAGTGACCACGAGACCCCCTTCAACACCAGCACCAACCTGCCCCACGATGTCGAGCACCAGATCCAGTACTCCTTCAAGCACCTCTTGGCCGAGAACAGCATACCCGGCCCGGGCGAGAGGCAGGGCCAGCCGTTCGACGACGTCGTGCTGATGGGCCACAGCCTGGGGACGTATCTCGCCCTCGAGATCTTCCACCGCCACCTGCACGACCCGGCCGTGGCACCGGGGCTGAACCTCAAGTCCGGGGTCCTGCTGTTCGCGACCATCGCCCACCTGGCCGAGAGCAGGAAGGGCAGGCAGCTCAACCTCATCCGCCGCACCCCCGTGCTCTCGACCAGCGTCCACACCATCGCCAAGGCCCTGCTGTGGCTGCTCCCGGTCGTCGTCCTCCGATGGTACCTCGCCGCCGTCCTCGGCATGGCGCCGCACGCCGCGGCGGCCACGACGCGGTTCCTGACGTCTCGCGACGGCGTGCACCAGGCGCTGTACCTCGGGATGGACGAGATGGCCGTCATCTCGGGGGAGAGCTGGGCCGAGGAGCTCTGGGAGATCGGGGACGAGGCGGTGGCCCACGCCCACGAGGTGCCCAAGTTCTTCATTCTGTTCGGCAAGGACGACCACTGGGTCCCGAACGAGCAGCGCGACAGGTTCATCGAGGAGCGTGAGAATCATGCGAAGAGGGAGGACGTGCCGAAGACGAAGCAGGGCAGGACGAGGATCGTGCTTGATGAGGATGGGCTACCGCATGATTTCTGCATCAGTAAGTTTTGGCTCGCCGTGGCCGGTCATGTTAGAATCGCCGTTGCTGATATTGAAACAGAAACAGATCATAGCGAAATAGTCGCAAACAAGGTCGGCGCGTGGATCGATGAGATCGCACAGCATCCTTGAGCCTGCGTGGCATGCGGTACGAGCAACCTTTGCATACGACGGCCACGTCAGGTGCGCATGCAAGAAATGCCCATGCGCGGGAGGGGGCCGGAACTCTGGTGATCGCCAGGAAGTGGAAAACGCAACGAGCGACCTGGGGGTTGGAATCCCGAGTTTTGTGTGGAAAGCTTAGCAAAAGACGTGAAAGTACGGGATGAGGAAAGTCGCCCTGTCCCTGGAACGACGCGGGCGGCAGCAATATGTCCTCTGGAAGTCGTGGCTACCTATCATGATTCTGTCTTCCTCGAGTGGATCGTCTCATGAGATAATCGCCTCGAAGATATCATTTTGTCGCACATGATCCATTCACGGGATGCTATCCTACGAAAACTTTTTTTGGAGGGGGTGGGTGAAGGGATTTAGCTACTCATCACCTCGCCAGAATCCAGGTTCATCGGCAATCCAATATTCTCGATGGCTCTTGAGGCTCCGAAGTTCATGCACAGGCCCTTGTGCACGAAGTACTTAGATCTGCGTTTCCACCTTAAGTGCGGAATGCGCGTTTGTGACAACAACCGCTGCCAGGGGACAAGAGAATATGGCCGCATTGCTGGCACTGATCAGCGAAGGTTCCGCGCAGGAGGCTCGCTCCAAATCCGAAATGCTGCTTGATCGGGAATGCGGAGAAGTGGGCCGGCAGAGTACCACATTACCGCAGGACTTATCGACTAGTAGATTCATCTTCGCGGGTACCTATTTGGTGTACCTGAGATAAGAGACCAAGGCACCGAACTCCACCATCCCAGCCCCGACGTTCGACCATGGCCTACAAATTCGACAACAAGGTCGTCCTGATCACAGGCGCTGCCAGTGGCATTGGGTGAGTAAAGTAACCCCAGCGACTCTCATGTCGCTTGCTGACCCGTCCTCCCATCCTCTCGAAAGCCGCGCCACAGCAGTCAAGCTGGCATCGCTCGGGGCTACCCTCAGCATGTGCGATATCAACCCGAGCGCAAAGGACGAAGCAATCAAAGCGCTTCCGAACTCGTCAAGACACTTGTTCCACACGTGTGACGTGGGTTTGAGCGCGCAGTGTGGCGAATTCGTGTCCAAGACGGCCCAAGCCCTCGGGCAGATCGACTTCGTGTTCAACTGTGCCGGCGTCAACCCTACGGCCTTGGCCATCACGGACACGTCGGATGAGTACTTTGACAAGCTCGTGAACACGAACCTGAGAGGCCCGTACAACATCACCAGGGCCGTAGTCCCACACCTGAAGAGCGGCGCGGCCATCGTGAACGTGGCCAGCGTCGCGGGGCTGAGGGCGACCCGGGGGTACTCTATTGTAAGTCATGCGGATTATGATACTCGAAGTCCACGGCCACTGGGGTCGCATAGATGTATAAGTCGGAGTCGCGGCTGACGAGATACCATGAGCAAAGTACTGCGCCACCAAGTTTGGCGTAATCGGCTTTACCAAGGCCATGGCGCTTGAGCTGGGTCCCAAAGGAATCCGCATCAACTGCGTCGCACCAGGACCTACTGACACCCCCACTATGGCCGTGCGTACCATTCTATGTTCTTTCTTCCCGTTTTCAGCAGGTTTCAGCTCGTACCTTGAGCTCTTCAGATTATCTTACTCACAGAACTGCTCCTGAGACATGCTGAAGATTACCCGTTGTGGAAAGTATCAACTGACAAAAACGCAGGGCAATGTTGCCGGTGGGGACGAGAATGCCAGACTTGTGGCGGGCATCGCGTTGGGAAGGTTAGGGCAGCCAGAGGAGATCGCCGACGTCGTCGCGTTCTTGTTCAGTCAGGAGAGTAGGTATATGAACGGAAGCGTGGTTGAGATATCCGGTGGGATGGGGTAGTTAGTCTGCAGACGTAACACTGCCAAGACGGTATACTGGGAACCAAAAGCGACCATTGCGGATATTGTAGGTCCGAAATGTCTTTACGCCGTGTTCCTTCTTCTACCGTATTGATATCATGATACTCCATAAAAGTACCCCCATAACGCCGCCCGACCAGGAGACAGAGGTCGATCGTCTCGAGCCACTCGTGGTGGTTGATATCGAACCGTTCGCAGCTGAAAGTGACGATGTAACCTTGGTTGAAGAGAAGGGTAAGCAAAAGCGGGAAAACACGCAGTGAAAGCTGGCACAAAAAG
Organism: Dendrostoma leiphaemia; assembly: GCA_026120015.1. Classification (NCBI taxonomy): domain Eukaryota; kingdom Fungi; phylum Ascomycota; class Sordariomycetes; order Diaporthales; family Erythrogloeaceae; genus Dendrostoma; species Dendrostoma leiphaemia. Next base: position 262,435 of record JALRMF010000023.1, read on the forward strand.
TCGGTCCGCGCTGAGACAGTCTCTCGGTCCTTTACGCCTCACAAGGAGTCTTCTACCCCGGGACTGACTCATCGACCGACTTCCCCCCAAGGTATGTGCCATCTCTCTTCGCCACTACCTCGCCATCCCGAGGGTGGTACTCACCAAAGGCTTCAACCCCGCCTGGATGAAATCAGGCGATCGCCAATCCGACCAGTTGTGGTTCAGCAGCCCCCACGACTCATCTCCGTCCTGTCTTCCCTGCCTGGTGTAGTAGCTCCCGCCGAGCACCCAAATCATCCACCCGGTCCCCGGGAACTCGTTCTTTAAGAACTGCTGCACGCACGTCGCGTACGTGCTGTTCCTCCACGTCACGGCGTCCTGCGCGAACCCCCACTCACTCATGACAACAGGAAACTGGTTGGTCGCATTGCCCCGGACGGCGGAGTAGCCCGACTCGAGCAGGTTCGCGTTGTAGCTCGGGCAGTTCACCACGGGGAAGATGATGTCGTAGCTGTGCAACTCGAGGACGAGCTTGTTCCCGTAGCCGGCGAAGTCGGCCTTGTCGAAGGTGGCGTTGGAGGGTATGAGGTTGGTCCCGTCCGCCACAGGCTGCAGGTCGGTGTCGCCGTTCAGGCCGGACAGGAAGATGAGGAGGTTGGGGTTGGCCGAGTTGATGGCGCTTGTTCCACGCTTGATCTGATCGTACCATACCTGCCAGTTGTAGGTTGCCATGAGGGCAGGGTTGGTCTGGCTGAAGGGGGGCCGCAGCTCATTGTAAAGAGACATTGACATCAAATTCGGCCATTGTTTTCCCTGGTAAATCGGTCAGTCTCTGAATCACAGCGCAACATGAATCCGCCAGCAAGGCGGCAAGCCCCAGCGATGATGGATCCCTACATGAGTGGCCATGTATGAGAGACCGCGTGTCCAATTTGTAGGCGAGAAGTAAGTATCATTCCACCAAGTGTTACCGTCGAACGGGTCGCAGCACCATGAGGCTTTGGAAACGTGGTTGTCCAGGTGAACGTAGATGTTCTGCTTCGCGCATTGTGCTGCAATGGCGTCGTAGACCTGCTGCGTCGTCAACGAACTTGCGAACCTCGCCGCGCCAGGAACGGAAGTTCTCTGCTCACTTGTAGTCGCGTCGTGCCATTGCCCAAGGAAGGATTGTTCGCAACGACCTGGTTGTATATTCGGGTCCCATTCTCTGAGCCGAGGGCATCGGTGAAGGCCTTCATGATGGGGACGTCCATCATGTTGTTTTCATAGATCTGGTCGATCAGCTCGGTGGCATAGGTGAGGCGGATGGAGTTCATGCCGAGGCTGGCGATCCTAGAGACGATTGACTCGATGGAAAGGTACTGGAGGCCCTCGGGTATCATCGTTGCCTCAGCCCCAGGCCAGTTCACGCCGGCGTAGGTGAAGTTGGATCCATCGGCGCCAACAATCCAAGATCTGTCTGTTGAGAAGGGGCCACTGGGGAACGCCGCGTTCGCCCTGTTGATGAGAGCCGGCGTGGCGAGGGACAGGAGGGCCAGGACGCCGAAGCTTGGTGTAAACATGCTCGGTAAGCTGTGAGGAGGTCAACGGGTGAGATGGTACCATGGGATTGCGAAAGAGATATTGGTAGATGAGTGATCGCGGGGTTATCTTGCCGTGTTATGGCTTTCGACCTTGGAATCCTCAATGTGCATGCACTCTTATTGCAGCTTCCCACTTTTAATGCTTCAGGACAAAGCAAAACTCCCCGATCTGCCATATTCCAGCAACGCGGATGACGGCTTGGACCTGCAGCTTGTTTTTAGCGCGTTCGGTGCTGGAGCTTAAAAGCGCCTCACGCTGCTGCGTTTGGGGAAGCCCTGGAGGGCGACCGAGGTTCGCATTGATGTTTCCGTGCGGAGGAATACAACGGCTCAACTATTCAAACATTTCGCAGGTTCTCCAGACAAGGTATCCTTGATGCCGAAGACCAATTATTTTCCGATTCTCAAGGATACGAGACTACTGAAGCTACATTAGGTGCAGCCTCTGGAAGTTCAGACGGATCTATGTGACCTGATGATGTTAGCGTACAACCGAGTCACTGACATAGATGAGTTGGATATGAAAATGGTTCCAAGGCAGTTAGTTGAGGCTCTAAGGTTTGCAGATCGCCATACTGTAAGCACAGTCGCGATATGTTACAGTAGTCACTAGCTGGCTTAAAATCTCAGCATTCCCGAGGCGTCCTTTGGCGAGGATCGATTGTGCCTTCATACCAAGGTAGCCACAGCCTCGAAGCAAATATTACAATGGACTCAGATCGAGGCAAAATAAGAGCAAATATCACAACTTGTGAATACCTAGGTAGTAGGTACTTACGTCTCAGACTTGTAATCATGGGTGGTCTTACAAGAGGTTAAAGACCCTCGCATACCCAGACACCGATATTTGGCCACCACTTACAGACCAATATTCCGCGCCACTAGTCATTGTAGCTGCCACAGGTCTGGGTTCTCACATGCCGCAGGTGGAATCTTGTCCACATGTTGCAGGTACCCTTTGGTTGTGTACTCTACCTAGGTACTCAAGGGTATTAAATTGGGATGTTGCTCGTGTCTCGTCTGTGGCGATACGATTTCTAGAGCAATGGGTCAAGACGAAAGACGGCTCATATTCAAAGCAAAGAGTAATCAGAGAAACAAACTGCCATCACTATAAAAAGACAGTGACTTTCAAGAGACTTGGTCTCGTTCACTGATAATATCATTCCGCTCTGCATTGGTCCTGGAGTCCAGCCCGCATTGAGTGACCATGAAGCTATTGATGCATGATTTGATGCGGGACACCAATGATTGGTGACGAAATGTACTGAAGGACCTAGGTGTTTCAGGAATAAGCATACCAAGTATGTCGATCCTAGGATCCTGGGGCCTCCCTCTAGCAGAGGAGGCACACCCGGTAGCTCCGAGCAGGATTGATCCCAAAGGTCAGGACGCAATATGCCTCCTCAGATTCTACTCACCAAACAGAAGAAGCGCCGTGGGAATTCCAGAGAGCAAGTTTAGAGCCAGTGGGATGGGTGGACGTCAAAGAAGCCGCGAGTTAGATGCATATATATATATATGAAACCCTTGCGCCTGTAGCTATGCTGTTGAGAATGCTAGTTGCAGAATGCTCAAAAGATCAACGCCATGCCTTTCCTATGCAGTCTGTAGTGCAATGAAGTACTGTAGTCCTGAATTCCCGGGAGAAAGGAGCCGTGTAAATGCAATCTAGGATGTCCCCTTGCCCTCGTCCCAGTCCACCCACCTGCGAATCGCCTCATCCACCCTCAAGACGCCATCCTTCGTAGCATCTACCTCGAACCACTCCTTGTGCATCTTCCCGCAAGCCTCACACGCACCGGTGCCGCGGTCCGAGAGCCTCATCCCAAGCCCCCCGAGCTCGAGATGGATGAGCCGCTCCACCTTGTGGCTGTGCGGCATCTTGCGCGGCTCGACACCCGAGCCGGTCTGTATGTATGGATAGAAGCGGATCAGCGAGAGGTCGTATCCACACTGCCGCTTCCATTCCGTCATCCTCCGCATGACGTTGTTCGCCCGGCCGATCTTGAGGAGCATCTTCTTGTTGTCGCCGCCGCCGCGGCCAACGCCTCGGCTGCGCGTCGTCGTGGGGCTCTGTTGGCCGACGCTACCGGCCACATCGGCGAAGGAGGCGAGCACGTCGCTAGGTCTGCGCTCCCGTCCCCCGCTGGGCCGGGGCGGCGCCAGAGAACGTTCCATGGCGCGCTCGGTGGGCTCGAGGATCTCGCGGGCGTTGACGACGGACGGGGCATGGGTTTGCGATTGAGGTGTCAACCAAAAGATGTAGATGTAGCCTTCCTCGTCGCCCTTGGACACGGGCTTGGCCAGCTCCTTCATGAGCTTCTGCGCCGTGTCGGGATCGGCGTCGCCGGGGATCAGGGATAGGTATTGCGAGGTCTGGGAGGTCGAAGAGGGTGTCTGAGTATTTGCGCTAGGCCGGTTGGGCTTGTTCGAGGACGGTTTGTTCGGTCGGCCAGAGTACGGAACCTGCTGCATCGGAGTGGGATGGGGTCTCGGAGGCGGTGTTGGGTCCTCGAAATAAACGGGGATCCGGAAGCAGCAGAAGGACCACTCCTTCAACTTCTTGGAAGGCCGAGACGTGTTGGAATATGAAGGCTCAAGTCCACCGCCATGGTTGTAGCTGGGCTTTCCACTGGGCTTCTGTGGACGGGGTGGCTTTCCAGCATTGCCCCCAGTGTGCAACAAGCCCAGGCGGCCAGTCAGAGAGTCTATACTCGTGCGCGGCCCTTCGAGGATGGGTGTGTTGCCAAGCTGAGGACCCGGGCTCGAACTAGCAGAGGCGGAAGCCTGATCTTTGTGCTGCCAGCAGTATCGAGCAGGGTCGCTAGGATCGTCAACGGTGAGCCTGTTCCTCTTCGACTTGGGCTTCGGCTTCGGTTCGGGAGAGCCAGAATCAAGCGGGCGTCTGCATGGTCGGCCGCTGCCGGTGACGCCCCGACATGTTGTTTCTGCGTTCTTGGAATCGGTCCGCTTGACCATAGACTCGGGAGTGTTGGCCGTGAAAGAAGGCATTGCGAGACGTAATACTCGACGCGACTCGAACTTGGGAGAAGGGGGGGGGAGGGGGGGATTGGATATGTCGATTGTCCTGGAGGTCTAGAAGCTGTTCTCGAGGACCCAATAGAAAGAGTATACTGTCCTGAAGGAAGAGCACCCCTGGGAAAAGCAAGCAGAGGATGAGGAAGACAAATGAAACACGTCGCGACGAAGGGGAGGATGCGAGCAGGAGGAAAGAGCCCTCGACTCAAGAACAAGGACAGCGAAACGAAGCGAAGCGAGTGCCCAGCCAGGGCGGAACGTGGGTCTCGACGTCAGAGAACGGAGTGAACTTTCAAAATATTGCACGGGTGAACTGCAATGCCACGATTCTCGGGGCGTGTCGCTGCCTGCTGCCTGCTGCCCCGTGCTGGTCGTCTCCTGAACAGCACATGCAGCAAGCTGTGCGGCCCCATCAACCAGGAACGACTGGTTGCGGTGACTCCATGATAGAAGTGGAGGGGGGCTGGGGGAGGCTGTTTTTAGCCTTACCTCGAACCTTCGTCGTGCATTATCGATAGCATCGTTTGAGGCTGAGGCTGGGCCAGGTGGGCCTCCCAACGTGGCGTTCCTAACGTTCTCTGGAGCCAGAACTGCACAGCCACAGTAGACGAGTTGCCTCCAGTCAACTCTAGATCATTGCAAGATTGCGGCGGCGACCGTGAACTTCGAAAAGGCTCGCCTTGGGACGCAGAATAAAATTTTGCGAGATAGGTCAGAGTTGAAAATTATTAAGTTTCATTGGAAAGAGGCACAGAAGCAGCGTGGAAAGGGGCGTAAAGGGAAAGTCCTGCGTATCCCAGGCCCATCCCTGGTTCGGCTTAGTCAAGGAGAGAGGCCAGATCCCTGTCACTCGCTTGAACAATACTGAGCGTGAGATGAGTTTTACGACGCTGTTGTGTAGCATCTACTAATAACGTTTGCAATCCACTTCGTCCTGGGCGGCGAGACATGAGGCATAACGTTGTTGAAGGCAGTGCGCTTGATTGAACATTATCACTAGACACCACCTAGGTAATTGTCAGCACGCACCCTCACTCATCATGAACCGCCTCGCCTTTACTCGTCGGCAGCTTGAGTATCAAAGTTGTCGAAGCCTTGCTCCGCCATGATATCCGCAACCGACTTGCCCTCGGCATCGAACGGCTCGTCGAGACTCTGCGCCGCGTTGTCGTTCTCGGTATCGGCACCATCGACAGCAGGGTCGACCAGAGGGACGATGCCACGGAGCGCCTCGGTCTTGGGCAGAGTGGCGTCGCTGCAGATCGTAGGGATGTCCTGGGCGGACGGGTTGAAGTTCTTCTCAGCACCGACCAGGGCCTGGGCCGCGGCGATGACCTCGGCGTCGCTCGCCGAGCTGATCGACAATGTCATCGGCGAGGGAGAGCTGTTGGTTGCGCGGGAGCGTGGTCAGTACAGGGCGGTTTCGGTCCCATGATGAAGGGCGTTGAGGTGGCGGTGCGGCTTTGTGACAGCACAAGGACATAATCACCTTGTCACAGGCGTTGGCACCAGCAAGAAGCACACCGGGGGTCTGGTCGGCGAGGGTACCGGCCGCTCCGGGCTCGCCAAAGTCGGCCAGAGCCTGAACTTGATCTCGAACGAGACCTTCCTGGCCGAAGCGGGCTTGAGCGACAGCCACAACGGCGGCAATGACAACAGCCTTGGAGAACATTTTTGCAAATGAGAGTGGTACCGCTCGCGGTATAGTCCGAGAGAATGTGTGTCTTTGGGGAAAATGAACGAATGCCACTACTAATCGATCCGGTCGGCTCAGGGTAAGAAGGAGAATAAGTTTCCTGGAGCGTCCGCGGTGGAGAGCGAGGTCTTGATATACCTGCTCGCGGACGAACGGTTGGTGACTGTCGTACTCCGCTGCATATCCTGTTCATCCGGATTCCGGGGCCCGGAAGAACGACGATGGACGGCGTGCATGGTGATCATACTGAAGAGAAGAAGACTACAGGACAATGCCGTCGAGGTTGTCGATCAAATAAAGCTTGGCATCTTGGTCACGATCGGATCTGGGCAAGTCTGGCAGTACCAAGCTTCTTGGACAGCTCTTAAGCCGGCGCGCAGGACCGAAAAGACTCTTGGCTCGCGTGAGCCCTTTGGTGTCTGCTGTTGCCGGTCACTCTTGAATCACTTCTCGATCGGGGTCAGACGTGAGGGTATCTACAACCTGGTGTGGCAGCCTTGGCTCACGGCTTATTCGCCCCCCAACTTTACTTCTCTTGCGGCAATGACCACCTGAGACAGTTGTTCTACGTGATAGCCTTCAAAGCAAAGAAGCGAAGTGGCATGGGGAATCATACCTGTAGAGGCGCGTCTTAATATGTAGTAGCTGTTGTTGTGAGGGCATCCTCCAGATTATGCAGCCTGTTGCGAGAGCCTGGGTGCGAATATTAAGGAAGGTCTAAAGAGTAAATTAGTTCCCGAGGACCGGTATATATACCCACAAAACCTATTATACAACCTTGCTATTCCACCCTCGTCACACACCCCCAAGCTGTTCGTCGCCAGATAAATAGCTTTGTTCCAAGCCCACTTAAAGGCCCACACCTATTCCGATTACCTATCCTCCGAAATCCTAAGGGTCTTTCCGCACCATTGAGTTCGTCAAACCGGTCCCAGAACCCTTCTCGACGAGGCCTTTGTCGACAAGAGAACAACCTCTCACGGAAAGAGGTTTTTTTTAAAAAAAAAAAAAAAAAAAAAAAAAAAAGGCGCGTCCGAGACTTCCTTCTGGATCCTTCAGACCCTATTGAAGAGGGTCAAGCCTGCCCAGGCACGCCCGGGCAGCCGTCAGAATCCCTAGGCCTTTACGGCCGACCCAGGAAGACAGCCCTCTCGCCGACGCCATAGTGGTCGGCGAGAGGTCCAGCTCTTAGACGCTAGAGTTCCGGTCTCCGTCCAAGGCACAAAAGTCTATCAAACCTGAGACTTCTGCCGAAAGATCGTTTTAGCTCAAATTGCCGGCCGAAATTGTAGAGAAAATGAGCACCTGAGCTGAGCACCGTTGGAAAAGACTCGAGCTCGAATCGGGAGAGACGACGAGCACTAAGGTTGATGAAACGGGCCAAGGTCCGATTGGCACATGAAAGGCCAATATTGAGACAACGTGGTTTGATTGTTCTAAAGACAAAGTGTGCTTACTAAAGGAAAAAGAGAAACAGGGGAAGTTACCCCGTTGTATGCTCTCTTAAGTAGACAGCAAGGCTGTGAATGTGTGAATGTCAAAGGTGTGAAGGTGTGAATGAGCCTTATCGATAAGGGGGCTTGCAGGGGCGCCCTAGCAAGGGCCCTGGCTCATGTGCACCGCACGCAGCCCTCACAGTCGAGGAGAAGATTTGAGCTCGAGTCGAAGAGAGACAGGCCACAAGCACTGAAATCAACGAGAAACTCCGAGGCTTTCAAGGAAGGAAGCACCCAGGCCCTTGTAACGACGCAGGCTGAGGTGAAAAGAGCCGGTCTTATAAACTGTTGCGAGAGTGTAAAAGACGATCGCCTGTGCGCTACATAAGCTAAACCCTTATATCTCGTTATACACCTCCTAGTTTATCTAGTAAACCGCAATAAACTAAAAACCAAAATAGCCGAGCAGGTCCCTCTGCCCTTCTGGGTGGTTAATCCTAAGGTATTAGACTTAAACTTGCAACTTTGTTATAGTTATGCTTTGCGCTCAAAGTCTCTATTGCAATAAGTGGGTTTAGCATTGCATCCATAGATATACTCTTACTTAGTTCCAAAAAAGCTACGTGACTCAAGGGCGTGGAGTTGACCACTAAAGGGCGTGGAGTTGACCACTGAAGGGCGTAGAGTTGACCACTGAAGGGCGTAGAGTTGACCACTGAGCTACCAACGGCTTATAACTATTGCGAGAGTATAAAAGACGATCGCCTTTGCGCTGCACAGGCTGAACCCCTATGTACTGTGTATATCTCATCACACAGCCCCCATCGACGCCCGCCAGTGGGTCACCCTGGCCCATGCCCACACTCCCACCTCTACAATCGAGCCCACGCTTCTGATAGAATGGCTTCCTACGCTTCAAGCCTGCGCACCGATGACCGAAACACAAGTTCCCCTTCACGAGCTGCCCACTCGCGCCCGTCATGCATCGGCATCCGTCCGATCCTGCTGCTCTGGCAGTGGATTGGTGCGGTCAGAAGCTCCAGGTGACAAGAGTGACCGTCCCACGCCGTCTTGTATTTGGTCTCTGCTTGTTCTATACGCAGCATCAACGGCCATTTTCCGGACAGTTACTGGTCGACAGTAGATTTTCGAAAATATCACAAGCCACTGAACGAGCCATGGGTTTTGTCACCCTGCATAGGTCGTTCCAGGGTCTTGTGAAGGTTCTTCCGAGAGGCTGACCGACATCCGAATTGAGAGAAGGAAGAGCCGCAGGATCACGCAATTTGGAGGAAGAACGACGACTTCCTAACTTGCAGGTCCAACTGCAGCCGCTACAGCCACACCTTCAGGCCAGAGGCGGGCCGAAAGCACCCCTGCAACTGCCCTGGGCGAGCCTGGAGGCCTTCAGTACAAAGGACTACCTCCCTGCCCTCGTGCAGCCGTGGAAGCCCGACAGCCCTTGCAGTCAATGATCACTGGCTGGAGATCCGCCGGACGGCAGGACGGGTAGCGCCACCAAGAGCTCACTAGCGCCAGCCGGGTCCTAGACCGGGGTGCCAGGATTGCAGCACATCGACTACGGCGACGTCATTGCTGACTTTCTCATAGGCCAAAGTCCGCGTCTGCAAGCAGAAGCACGCACTCAACTATGATGGGCTCTTAACACATCGGCAAGCTCCTTTGACTCTGGTGAACGTGTGGCCTTTGAGGACACACATGTGTATAGAATGGACTTTCTGGGGCTCTGCTCTGGGCAAATCGGAGCCCTCCGCTCGAGCCGCCTCGTAGCGAGGCCCAAGAAAGCTTGTCCAGACTGGAGCAGCCACACGAACGATACACCACAACGTCAGTGGCTTGGCGCGACGCTTGTTGAACAATTTGACAGAGAAGCATATGGCCTCACAGGCAGAGATAGAGGGTTTCCGGAAACGTTCGACAGTCTCATGATGGGAGGTCTCAGCCGTAATCCCACGGCGATATGCACAAAAGCAGGGCTAGTCAGGGATCCTCACAGCCCCACCAGCACTCGAAGGGGTGCGTCTCGGGCCAAGATCTGCTTGCTGCTGCTGCTGCTGCTGCTGCTATCTTGGTAGAGAGTGAGCGGACTGAAGTACCATAGCATAGCACCAATGCACGAGTATGTATTTCCCCCCGCACATGCCCGTGTCCAAGGACTACACAAGTGCTTACAGTAGTATAGCCTGCACTTGCGAGTAGCGTCCTGCCCAACCTTCGAAGCTCTTCCTCTTCGAGGGTCGGTCCCTGGATATTACCCTCTCGAATAACACATCTGATCCTCCATCTCCACTCGAACCGTGGGGCTCCGCCTAGCACTACAACTTAAGATTCCTCCCCGCCAGGCCCGCCCTGCCCGCCTCTCCAATCCCTGATGGAAGTCCTGCTTGACCCTTGCGTACATGCACATGGTCCATCCTCCCGCATGGGCTCCCCCCCAAGTGTTACCTCCTTCTAGTCCCTGAGTCTCGTCCACGGGATTATTTTCATCATTCTCCAACACTAACAATAACGACCTTTTCCAACCAACTCATCATTTCCTACGCCTACCGAATATTTACACATATACTACCCTCCTGACGCGGTTTGACGGCGATTGATCAACGGCCTATTGATATTGATCCTCGTCACAGGTCGACGACACCGACCCTAGACAACAGAGAGAGGTCGTCGTGCCTACCTAATTATCTTTGACATCGTTCCATCATGTCGGACCAACATTCGCCACCACCTGCGTACCCGGACGAGAAGAAGGTCGCCGAGCGAGACCAATTCGACGTCGAGGGCGCCGCGCCGTCTGGACTTGCGCGATGGTTTGGAGGTCCCCGGGTCGCGGTCGGAGGCAGAATCGGGCCCGTTCTGTCCTCGCTCCAGAGCAGCTACGCGTCGGACTCGGATGACAGCAGCAGTGCTATTCTGCACAAACAGAAGGCGGCCGAGGCTGATTCCGCCATTCAGTACCGTACCTGCAGTTGGCAAATGGTCTGCGCAGTCCCTCGAAATCGGTCAAACGGAGACGTTGGCCTTGTTTCTGTAGTGGCTTGAATGCTGACTTCTGATGTAGACCGCCGCCTTGCTTTTCTCAGAATATATTTGTTTGGTAGGTTTGCCCCGGATCCAGAGAACGTGCTTCGTGATTCTGTTGGGTAGCATGCTACGACTTGTTCTCCGTCGACGACGTCTCCGCTTCCGCAGTCCTCTGTCGTCCTGAGACCCCAAATGCAGACATCGCCATTAGGCCATCTTCCACAGCGATGACCGGTGCTAATCTTTCTCCTCACAGGCTATCATGAGCTTTCCCTGGTCATACAGCATATTAGGCTTGGTTCCTGGGTGAGTCGCTGACCTCAAACTCGAACTCTATTCATGCCTTCTACTGACCTGCTCAGGTTGATCTTGACAGTCGTCGTTGCTATGCTTGTGCTATATACGTAAGTCCCCGTTGATCCACCTGGAGATGATAATGCGCTGACACTGTTTTCAAGGTCTCTGATCACATGGGAGTTCTGCCTCCGCCACCCAGAAGTTCGAGATGTTTGCGACGTTGGTGAGATGATCTTCTGGAATAAGAGGTGGGCCTGGTGGTTCAGCGCTGTCATGTTCATTCTGAACAACACTGTAAGACTTCGCGACACGTGCAGCTCTGTTCACACTTTCAAATATCTGACTGCATTACATGGTCTAGTTCATTCAGGGTCTGCACGTACTTGTCGGCGCCAAGTACCTCAACACCATGACCGCTGCTGACAACGACGTCAGCTGTCGCACCGTCAGCTTTTCCGCGCTCATGTTCCTAGTGTGCTGGGTTTGCTCACTACCTCGGACCTTCGATGCACTTGCTAAGCTCGGTGCAGTCTCTGCGGGCTTCACATTCCTCTCCGTGCTTCTAGCCACTATCTTTGCCGGTATTCAAGATCACCCGGCTGGTTACACGGCAGAAATGGGCAATCCACTGGTATTGGCCGTCCCGGAAGCAGGCACCACCTTTGTTATGGGACTCAGCGCGTTCCTCAACATCAGCTACACATTCATCGGGCAAATCACTCTGCCCAGCTTCATCGCTGAGATGAAAGATCCGAGGGACTTCCCTAAGGCACTCTGGCTCGTTACCATCCTGGAGATTCTTGTCTTCAGTCTGGTCGGCGCCATTGTGTACGCTTTTGTCGGCACCAACTACATGACCACCCCGGCATTCGGCTCGCTCGAGCCACTCTACAAGAAGGTCTCGTTCTCCTTCATGATACCAACCCTCATCTTTCTTGGCGTCTTGTACGCGTCGGTCTCGGCTCGTCTGGTCTTCTTCCGCGTCTTTAAGGACTCGAAGCACAAGAATGAGCATACGGTCATCGGCTGGGCGTCGTGGGCAGGTATTCTTCGTACGTTCATCAGCCCGGACTTGACGTGGTTGACGCATATGCTGACCCCGTCCTTTAGTCGCCACCTGGATTCTCGCCTTTATCGTCTCTCAGATCATTCCTTTCTTCTCAGACTGTAAGTCAGACCCGTTGGAGTTGCAAGAATGTTTTGGCTGACCCTCTCCAGTACTCTCCCTCATGTCTGCCCTTTTCGACAGCTTCTTTGGTTTCATCTTCTGGGGTGTTGCCTACTTCCGTATGCGAAACGTCGACGGCGGTTTCCGATTCATCAAGTCCCAAGGCTTTTGGGGTTATACCGAGGCAATACTCAATGTCATCATCATCCTCATCGGCATCTTCTTCGTCGGACCGGGAACGTACGCCAGTGTCGAGAGCATTCTCACCGATTTCGACCCTTCATCAGGCTCGGTCTTCAGTTGCGCCAGCAACGCGCTGTGAGCGATCACTCGAGACCGTCGCTGCCGAGAACAGATTTATTTCGTGTATGTGTATTGATGTGATGGGCTGGACCAGAAAAAGAGGAGGGCGCGTTGCCATTTGTTCACGGGGATCAGGTCTCATACCTCATATTTGACGGCCGAACGCATGGGATATGAGGGACACGCCCGGAACAAGGATTGACAACGAATGAGACTGGAACCGCAAGGGTAAAACAACATGGAAGATCTAGGGGTTCATGACGGATTCACACGAGTTCTCTGCGCAAAGCCAAGTCGGGGCGCAAACAGACAGAAAAAAATTGCCTTTTGCCATGGAGAGTTTTCTCCATGACATGCCTGTTTTATGTTCCTCTTTGGTTGGGCTTCCTAGCGGTAGCCTGGCCCATCTGGGATTCACAACAACATCTCGTCTCCCCCACTCCCCAGCCTCAGCCGGACTCTCTTGACACCAACTCTCACTGACTGCTCGCAGCGTCGACTAACTTGGAAGATCTTCGAAAAAGAGCCACTGTACAAGACAGCGCCCCCACCCCGCTTACCAATCCGGACCATCGCCTCCCTCCCTCCATGTTCCTCTCCCACGGCCGACTTCCTAATCTTCGGGAAGGGCATCTACGGCAGCTCCAGGAGCCGACCCAGCGACGTTGTCCATGTAAGTACATTTCTGGAACGGTCGCCGTTTTCTAGTGGTGAAGGAATGCGATAGGTGCGTGCTTCGTGCGGGTCAGGTTGCGGACTTCGTTCGCCAACCCAGAAGGTGAGTGGAGCCGACCGAGTTGTTTCCCAGCCTCGTCATCGGCTCTAGAGACACGGGAAACAGATGTCAATCTGGTAGCCGTGATTCACGAGTCCCCGAAATCGACTGGATAAATACCATCCGACCAGCTAGGTGATATATTAGCCGACCTTGCTGCAACCCAATCCGCGATCTCCCTGTCGTACCCAGCCTCTCATCTATACCCGCCAACGCCCAGACTTGCAGTATGCATACAGATGACCTCACACATGTATACTCCCGGACAGTCTGTTGATGTGTTAATGCGAAAGCTTTTCAGGAGCACAAAGGGAATGGGAGTCTGAGATTGATGCGTGGAAGAGCACTTAAGCGCTGCAGTCGACATGCAATCGGGCAAGAGGCAAGCATCTCGACAAGTGACGTTGGGTAAAGTTTCATTTACTTGTCACTACTTATCTCTCAACGATGGTCCTCTGTACCCCATCTCAAGCCTCAAAAAATCCTGGTGTAGTCATACCTAGCTGTGTCGTCCGCCATCATCCTACATGGCGACGACCTCAAGTGGCCAGGTGATCACCGATTCCCCCCATGCTCTAATTCCAGAGCTCTGCAGCGAGTCGAATCTTGAACCTCAGCGTAGAGTTGCCACCAGAGCACCCCTCGCAGCGCATGTGGCCTTGGATGCGCATCTGATCCATGTAGGGCTCGTCTGCCCCGGCGGCGAGGTCGTGGACGTTCTCGTCGAGGATCTTGACGGCGTCCTGGCTGCCGATACTGCGGGTTACCGATCTGATCAGCACACACACAGACACAGCATTCGACAGGTTTGATTGTTAGGCGCCCCCCCCCCCCCAACCATCCCGCGAGGGTGCGTTGGCAGCAAAACTTACATGGCAACGCTGGTACTGGCGTTGACCCCACCGCCACCACCACCACCACCGACACCAACCAGCCGTGGCTGCTGGACGGCAAACTCGCAAGTGCCGTTGCTGGCCAGGCCCTCGAACGCGCCGCCGCCGCTCGCGGAGCCGCCGCCCCCCTCTCGTCGCATCTCCCAGTAGCCCGAGGTGGCGTTGAGCTGGCCGAGGAGGGCCCTGCAGTCGTCGCGCAGGATCGAGGTGCGGGCGGGCGACGGGCTGTCGTACGTCACGTGGCCGCACGCGGTGGTGACGCTGCTGCTGGTGTCGTTGAGGTTGTCGTGCCAGACGACACGCGCTTCTGGAATGGGCATGGAGGCAGCCGAGGCGCGCGTGTCGAGGATCTCGTGGCGGAAGGCGGCGGGCGGGGTGCGCAGGGCGGCGGCGAGGGCCGCCAGGGGGAGGGCGAACAGAGTGGTGAACTGCATCTTGGGGGCCGAGGTCCAAGTCGCGATCCCAGGGACCAGAACAATTTTCGAGTTCAACGTCGAGGCCGCGTACTTGATGTCCCGGTGTCGATGATCGGAAGAAGAGTCCTGGTGTGGCTAGAAATTAGCAGGGCTGTTGGCTGATGGGTCGTGAGGTGTGATGGGAAGGTGCAAAGGCAAGGATTATTCACCGCACGCTTCGGCTCCCTTGTGGGTTGAACCTGAGGGTCTGTCAAGGAGCTCAGTCGGCCAAACCTTTTGCTGTTGAAAGCTGAGTTCGGATGAAGGAAATCGAAACTTTCAACTACCTGCGTACGATGCAAAGATTTTTGAGTCTTGTACGACATAAGTACTTCAATTGCAAATTTCAAGTGGTACTTGTCTTGGTCTGAAACCTACACGGGGGGAGAGGCCGGCTGCCACCTCTCGACGCTGCTAACAGCACTCGTCACTCCAGGGCTGGCAGATGGGACTAGAATACCTCGAGTGCTACTAGAGTAGGCATGGGATCTCCAGATGCCACAGCTAATATTTGTTGCAAGCGTGGGCTATAATTTTATGTCCTTTCTGAAAGTTCGTCGGAATATTCTTGGGGTTTTCCATCGAAGAGAGGCGATGTATCTCATATGTACGTATGCACGTCTTCATGTCGAGATGGTCTGGAAATAGGGATGGGAGACGAACGAGCCTCTCATACTTCAGGACCATGCCATGATTACATCACGGCTATGGGGAACACGCATTTTCGGTGCCATCTCACAACAAATGGATGTTGGTCAATCAAGGACTTTATTCCTCCCAGCCTACAGATCGCTTGTAAGTGATATCCATGTCAAGCCCCGTGACCCTTGTGTTTGCCACACCAGTATATCAACCTTGGAAAGCCTCAAAAATATTCATTCCACCGGGTCCCTCTTCTAGACCGAGACTCCAGACCCAAATTGCACCGAGAACGATGCCAACAATGTGCATGACAAGGCCCCATGAACGCCCCCTCCGTCGTGTCCCATACTACCCTCACAATATCCAACCTCGAGAGGTTGCCGTAGTATCAAATTAGGGTGAACCCGAATGTTCCGTACTCAGCAGAGTATCCCCACACGTAGTTTCCGTGATGCCCAAGATGGCTGCTCACTTGTGGACGGTGATGACATCCCTCGGGATCCCCATCCGTACGAGCACCTCGTTGGCCTCCTCGCACACATCCCCGATGAACTCCATGCCGCGCTCCTCACGGTTGATGCCGCGGGGGTTGGGGATGTGGATCTTGAGGTATGTGAAGACGGCCTTTGCCATGCGTGGCTCGATCCCCTCGACGGTGGTGAGGGCGATCCTGGACGACTCGGGCTTGACGCGGCGGATGGACACAGGCGGGATCGGCATCCTGGCTCGAGGTTCCGTCGCGGTCTCTTTCATCTCCGGAGTCTCTTGCTGGGGAGCAGCCTGCTGGCCCTCTTCGACGAGAAGAGCTGGCGGGTTGCCGCTGTTGCTTGCCTCTGAGGCGTTGGTGTATGTGCGGCTGGAGCTCATCGTGGCTCCAGCTGTGGGCCTTCTCGGTTGGGCCTGGTCTGGCGCTTGGGTGCGCATGGTGGTTCGGTGCAGCTGTTGCATAACTTGGAATCTAGGTGGGGCGATCTCCATGTTGAGTCTGAGAACTTGTTGTTGAGTTGACGTGTATTCGGAGGTCGGTTCGTTGATGGATTGAGGGGAATGAACAGGTGTTGGGTACATGTAGGTATCAATGTGTTCGGTTCGCTGATAGGTAAGGTGATAGATGAACAGGTAAAGGTTGCTGGTGGCAGTTTGTTGAAGACGGAGAAAGAAATGAGAATAATTCATAGAACCGCCGGAACAAGGAAAAATCAAGCTCCGGTGGTCCAGTGACCTGTGCTTGATTAGCCCTTCACATGTGAATAGTGGCAGAGTTATACTAGTGACTGAATATGGATAAGTGTCTGCGTTTTGGCGGGAGACACGTGGATCAGCCTGGCCCTTAATTCACTTTGACCTCACACAATTCGTTGGCCTGGGTACAGAAACTGACACCAGAAATCCGAAATTCTACGTGTTACATCAGAATTTCCATACGACAGGTATGGAGACCATCCACGGTTGCTGTTGAAAGTGTACCCAACCCCCACCCGGAATCCCCAACGTAGAAGTTCTCGAGCAAACTTCTTGTTTATACAATGTCACACAAGCAGAATTTGCTCATGGGCCTGGGGCATCTGGCTTGATAATGCTGAATCGGAATCAACTTTCATTCGCAACTCTTATATTCTCCCAGTATGTGCCATCGGAACCATTTGCGCCCTTCGCCCCAGTTCGTTACCCGTCCGTGCGATCAGCCGGCCGGTTCAGGCACGCACAGTGAGCGCGGCCTCTACCTGGACTGAAGACGAGCCGTAAATACCTTTACTGTGAGTCTTCTGATCTCTCGTGAGTTCCACTCACTGGCCGACGTCAAGGTGGTCAGCAACGTCAACCAAGACGGGTCACGTTCTGTGGTTCCACTGGAAATAAGCTTCTCAACAATATCTAGAGAGGGAGATAAAAGATTTTGATCAAGATACTACCATATAGGGAGAAACTAGAAAGCACGAAATAGATTCTAATGTGGAAAACCCAAAAAA
Organism: Dendrostoma leiphaemia; assembly: GCA_026120015.1. Taxonomy (NCBI): domain Eukaryota; kingdom Fungi; phylum Ascomycota; class Sordariomycetes; order Diaporthales; family Erythrogloeaceae; genus Dendrostoma; species Dendrostoma leiphaemia. The sequence continues at coordinate 279,722 of JALRMF010000023.1, forward strand.
GTTTACAATGGGGAAGGTTAGAAAGTTTTGCCCGTGTGGTGCCTTATTTCCGCCATTAAATATGCCCACACGCCCTCCTCTACGCCATCAGCCTTCGCCTTGGCGAGGTGCTCGTATATACGCGGGGACACGTCGTTATAGTTCTCGTCGACAGAATAGCAGCCGCTCCCAGGCTTTCCGTCCGTGCCCCGGGCGATAGACACCTTTGTCGAGAGCGGCACCTGTGGAAACAAACTATAAGGCATATTAGAAAAGAAAAGCAAAGTCTTAACAGACCGTTTAGAATGTAAATTAATATTATTTTATAAAGTATATATATATAAAGTTAAAAGGTGTGCTTTATTTATAAGCTTTTATAGCACTATTTATAGTGTTAGTTTTAGCAGGGTTAAGGTTATAAATGCATAGTTTCTATATACTCCTTAGCTATAAGTTAGCTGCAGAGAAACTACCCCCTACTTAACTTTCTTTTTCTTTTTTCTACCCTACTACTAATTTTACCCATGCATTGCCTAAGTTTTTTTAAGCTTTCTAACAATGGCTAATAAGCCTAAAAACAATCCTACAAACCTTTCCTAGCCTTTTAGCGATATTTAAATGCTTTTTACTTGTCTATGCGCCTATTAAAAAAAATCTACTAAGAGTATTTATAAGCATTTTTCTCGCAAGCATAATAAGATTTACGCTTAAATAAGCGCTAAATAAAATGCTTTTAATATTTTTTTTATTTTTTTTATTATTAGTAAATATTTTTTCTTATTTATAATAAAAAAGTTGCTAATGCTAATGCACTTAAAATTAACTCTTTGCTGCTTATTTTTAGCAATAAAAATAGTTAAAACAACCTTATTAAAGCTTTTATTAACGTTTTTAATAATATTAAAAATAGTTTTAAGCTTGCTGTTAGTAGTAGAAATGCTTAAGATAATAATTTCAACGCTTTTTCCCTTAATAATAGCAGTGTAAAAAACCCTTTTAAAACTAGTGCTAATAATGGTGGAAATAATAAAGGTAACAAAGGTAAGTTATTCTAATATAGGAAATATAATAAATAAAAACTAACGAGTTTTGTGTAAATAATTCTAAAAGTAATAAAGCTGCTAAGAGCGCTGAGGATACTGTTTTTAGCAAGCCTTTCTTTTTTAAAACTGTTAAAAAATTTAAAACTGCTATCTGCAATTATGCTAATAAGCTTTTAGCCAATCTTTTTAAGCGCTTAGTGTTTAATATAACTTATATTATACTTTATATTAATTATATTTAAAGCGCTTATAATAAAAAAGGCAATGGAATTTGCCTTAATAAGTTTAAGAAAGCTAATAATAAGCGTTATATTAAGCGCTGTAATTATTACAATGAAAATTTATATGCTTATGCTTTTATTTCTAAGGTTTTTTTGCTTATTGCCTACTTTATTTAGCATAAGCGACTAGCTTTCTTAAATGCTTATAATTATATTAAAAAGCAGCAGCGCTAAATATAAGAGGATAAAATTGCTAATGCAATTAAAAAAGCGTATAGAAAACCCATTTTTAAGCGCAATTACTTTTATATTAAAGCTTTTATAACTTGTATAAAAAAGGCTTATATAGCTTAAAAGGTCTTAATAAAGCTGTTTAAGGGCAATTATTATAATAATCTTAAGCATAAAATTAAGCGCAGTAATATAACCTTTTAAAAAAATGCTTTTAAGCTAAAGTATATTTAAAAGGGTATTTTTATAGCTTAGTCTAATGTAAATTTATAAGAGAAGAAGCGCATTAAAGCTTTAGCTAAGCTTGGCAAAACTTTAAATAAAGTTTTTTTTAAGCTTTAGGCGCTTTAAATAATATATTTTATACTTAAATATTATAGTTATAAATACTTAAATTAATAGTTTTAAGCATTAAGGTATTTTAATAAATATTAGCTAAAAAAATAAGTAGTTTATTTAGCTAATTTTAAGAGTTTATAAAATTGCAATTACGCTGCATTCAGCTTTTATAGCGTGCTGGGTAAATAATGTTTTAGCAAATAATTTATAATCTTAACTTTTTTTTTAATATTCTGTAGGTTTATTATCGCTTTAAAATGCTTAAACGAAGCTTATGCCAAAGATTTTATAAGCTTATTTATAAGCATTTAGATTATATTATTTTTAAAAGTTTTTCTTAAAAGCTTTAGACTTTTTTTTTGCAAAGTATAAGGCTTTTTTGCATTTAGCAAATGCTTTATTTACTATTACACTAAATGCGCAATGCATAGTTTAATAGCAATGGTTAGCGCTTAAAATCGGCCTTTTAAGCTAATTAAGCAGAAAGATAGTTAAGAAATTTAACTAGTGTGTTTTATTAACCTTTTTTATAAAAGCGGTTATATATATATACTTTGCCTTTAAAGCTTGCTTAATTTTCTTTAATTTTTATAGCAGTTTAGTTAACTTATTTAAAGCGCCTTAGCTTTAAGTAGCAAAGTAGTGCGTGTTCTACGCGGCATAGATGTCTTTAACAGCTTTTTTAAGCTCTTTTTTAAGTAAGCTAGTATTTTAAACGTTACGTTTTAGAAAGCTGGTATTTTAAGCATTATATTTTAAAGTGTTTAACGGAGTTAAAAGTCTTTGTTTTATGCGCTGTTATTTTAGACTGCTTAGTAAAAATAGTTTAAATGTGCTTTTTTAATTAGTTGGCTTGTTTAAAGCGCTTTAGCTCTAAGTAGTAGGGTAGCGCGTATTTTACGCAGCATAGACGTTTTTAATAATCTTTTTAAGCTTTTTTTCAAGTAAGCTAATATTTTAAACATTATACTTTAAAGAGCTAGTGTTTTAAGCATTATGTTTTAAAGTATTTAACAAGGTTAAAAGTTTTTATTCTATGTGCTATTATTTTAGACTGCTTAGTAAAAGCGGTTTAGATGCGCTATTTTAATTATCCACCCTTGAGTTTTAACCTAGTAAACTATTTAAATTTTTTCTCAAAGCTGTGTTTTAGTTATTTTAACTGCTTTTTTTATATTAGTTAAGCAAGCTTTAAAAATAATATTTAAATAGAAATCTTTAACTACTGTTATATTTAATAAGATTAAGTTTAGCGTTTACTCTTTATTTTTGCTGTTTAAAGCTCTTTTAAAGCGCCTTATTTTATAGCTAATAATAAAAAATATTAATATGCTAGCATTAACTATATTATTACTATAAAAGCGCTTAAAAGAGCTGGTTTTAAGCAAGTTAATAGAGTTAACTAGATATATAGCACTATAATTATTAATAACAATGCTATTTTAAAAAAAGTGTTTATAAATTAAAAATAAAGTTAAATAAATGCTTATGCTTATATTAGGCACTTTTAAGTTTAAAAGATTAGGGTTAATAATTGCGCAAACTAAATAGCATATTATTATATATATAAATAAGCTATTTAGAGCTTAAAATAAAAAAAAGAGTAAAAAGTTTAAGCTTTAATGTTGCTAGATAGGTAAAATACTTTAGATTATTTGTTTAAAGAGTTTTCTTTTCTTAATTTAATTAAGAGTAGCTAGTTAAGTTTAATAAAGTTTTTTTTAAATGCTTTATATTAAGGGTTTTTATATAAAATAGTTTTAATTTAAGAAGTGATTGCACTGTTAAATATTTTATTAAACTTATTCTTAGCTTTTTATTTTTTAATATAAGCATAGTAAAGGATATTGCACTTAATTAAAGGCTAACTATGCATTGTTTTTTTGTTTAGGAAGTAAGGGCAAAAGTGCCCTAAACTAGCATTTTAATTCTTTTAACGCTTATTTTTGCTTATTTTAAGCTTTAGCAAATAAAAAAATGCTTTAAAAAGGTTGTTTCTTCTTAGGGTAGCAAAGATCCCTTAACTACTATGCTTATAATTTAATTTATTATAATAAAAGAAGGCTAAAAATATATTTATAAGCTTATTAAGGGATTTGATTAGTTTTCTTAAAGTATTATTTTTAATTAGTTTCTAAAGCTATTAATTGCTTTAATTAGGCGTAAGCTTTTTAAAGATTGCTTAAAGGAAATTTTGCGCCTTAAGAAAGCCTTTAATTTTGGGAATTTTATATGCTTATGCTTAGATATAAACGGCTTTAAATTTCCTAATCTAAGTTAATGCTTTAGTTTCTTTATTTTAAGCCTTTTAAAAATAATTATAATATTAAAGGCATATAGTATTGTTAATTGTAGCATTAGTTAATCTAAGGTTTGCCTTTAGGTTTTAGATAAATTGCTATATTAATAGGTTTTTTTAAAGCTTTATTTCTATAGTGTGCGCGTTAATAAGGTTTTTTTTAAATTATTTTATTAATTTACGTCTAGATTCTGTTTAAGTTTGCCTTTTTAATCTTATATTTTTGCAGATAGTATATATATACTACATTTAATCAATTGTTAGAAAAGGGTTTATAGTCGCTTAGATTTTATATTTTTTGTATATTGCATTTCTGCTTAAAAAAGTGCTTTTAATATTTTTTTTATTTATGTTTTTTGCTTTGCGCTTAAGTTTATAATTATTAGCTTAGTTATTATAATAGTCTTTTTTGTTTTAGTTATAGAGTGCTGCGTTTAGCGCTTTTAGATTTATTAAATGCTAGACTTAGGCTATTTAGCAGTATATTTTTAAGTGCTGAAATTATTTTAGAAAGGTATATTAGTCTATGTATCTAACAAAGGCATTAAGCTTATTATTAGCTATTTTAAGCGTAGTTGTAAATGAGTGGAATAGGGTGTTTTTGCTCTTAAGAATTAAAAAATAAAGTAGGAAAAGGTTTGTTTTAGCCTTATATATAGTTAGGAAAAGATTTCTAGGTTGCTTGCTAGGCTTATAACTATAGAAATAAACTATAAGGTATATTAGAAAAGAAAAGCAAGGTTTTAATAAACCGTTTAAAACGTAAATTAATGTTATTTTATAAAGTGTGTATATATAAAGTTAAAAGGTGCGCTCTGTTTATGAGCTTTTGCAGCGCTATTTATAGTGCTGGTTTTGGCAGGGTTAGGGTTATAGGTGCATGGTTTCCACAGCACCCTGTCAGCACCTCCTGTGGCCGGCGGGAGCCCGGCGTTGGTCGCGCTGTACAGCTGCAGCGCCCCGCACGCCTTCTGCAAGGCCGGTAGGAGGCTCAGGATGAAGAGGATTCGAGATGTGACGGGTAGGGTAGCACATATGCCTGGAACAAGCCCCTCGGTAGTTTCTGTAGATGGTGGACAATGTGAATTGCGGGAGCTGAGCAGTGATCACGACAGCGAGATGCTTACTCTCTAGAGCCATGGTGCCTTGTGTCACGAACAAGAGGTTGATGGTCTCTTCTTTGGCCAATATCTGCTCAGAGACCATGCTGACATTCTTCAGCAGGGCGACATCGGATCTGATGAAAACGTATGTCCCGTCAGGGTTGAGACCTAAGTATCAGATCGGCGATGACCTTGTCAGCGGCATCTTGCTCCCTGCCAACAAAGTAGACTTTGGGTTTCGCTTCCCGCTTGACGAAGGCTTTCAAGGCATAGGTATTTCCGGTGTCGGTCTCCACTTTCACGAACATTCACTCCAATGAAACTTGTCGTTGGCCCCTAGGAGCCTCTTGTGCGGCTGTTCAGCCCCCCTAGGCGTTACGACAACAGGAGATGACGGCGCTCGCCTCGTTTGGGGACACCAGCGAGCCCCGAGGTCTTCAACATGTAATTCACGAGGCAGTGAAACGCGTCCGGGTACAGCTTTATCAAATGAAATCTAGTAATGAATGTTGCAGCGGAAATCTTGACTTTCCAAGACGATGGATCGGTTCAGCTCAGAGCCATGTGTCGCAAAGCTGCTTGAGGCTCTCCTTGTAGCTGGTCCAGCCGCTGCCCTTGACCCATTTCAGCAACTCTTCCGCCCTCGGTCGCCCCGTGACATTTGCAAGAGAATCACCCTCGCCCTCGGGAGGTTCTGGAAACTGACGCTCGGGATACAATTCTTTCAGCTTCCGTATTGTGATCTTCCAAGACTTCGGTTCAGCGTAACCGAAGATACGCTCTCCTTTGGCCTCGGGGCTCACTGCAGTATATGACAATCAGCTTCCTGTCCCCAAATACGGTAGAGCGCAAAGCAAGGTATTCGGTAGTGGTCATTTCCGTCAACAGGACCTCTGCGTAGGCCATGAGGCCCTCCGTAAAATGCAATGAAAACGACGTGGAGCACTAAGCGGGAGGGGAACTTACATAGGGCCGCAACATGCAACATACAAACGTCTTCCACGTTGACCGCGTACTGTGGGGGCAGCAAGGAAGGGTAACTCATATCACCATCCCAGAGAGCCTTGACAGCGCCTGCGGACGTCGGATAGCCTTGATGCTCGGCATCGATAACCCTGCCAACGACAAAGTCCGGAAGAACGGTGTTGGCCACGAAGCCAGGCTTGCGCTGAGCCATGAAGTTCCAGAGCTCCTGCTCCTGCAGGGCCTTGCTCGCGGAATACACGGCTATGCTGTCGTCTCCCTTGTAGGGCTCAGCTGTCGACCTGATCTTGTCCAGGGCGGCCGAGTTGTAGCTGTCCTGGGTCAGGTCGAACTTTGTGTTGACGACGCCAAAGGGCACCGCTGCGCTGGACGACGTGAGCACGAAACGCTTGACGCTGGGCGTTGCGGCCGCTGCCTCCAGCGCGCCCTGGACGATCTTCACGGCGGGGCCGATCACAGCGTCTGCATCTGGTGAGAATGAGACATCAGAGGCCACTGCCGCACAGCCAGCACACCCTGAATCAGGTAGAAGAAAGATGTCAGCCCAAATGCATTTCAGGAACCAAGTCGTGTTGGTGGTGGTGCAGAGCCAATATGTCCTCGGCGGTGTAGCCTGGACAGTACTCAAGTAGCGTTGCTGCATCTATGGCACGGCCAGGTGGTCCGTGCAGGGCCGCCAGCCAACGCCTACACCTATTTCCCACGGCCGTTAATGGCCGTGGCCTAACCTTCTTCCTTCCTTCTAGCTAGGCGTAATACAATCAACCCTTTTGCCCTTACATAGGTTATAAGTCTTTTTTAACTGATTTTTACAATAATTCGCGATTAGCCAACCTTATCTTCTCTTTTTTATAGAAATTTTAGCAGCTTTTAATTCTAGCGGTTAATTTATGTTTTAATTTTTTATTAGACACAAAGATCACCAGGTAAGACGACCACACTAGTTGTAGAGGGAGGAAGAATTAATTGCTTAGGTATAGCTATTATATTAAACTAAATCTTAAAGGAGAAAAAGGAAAATGCTAGTTTTTGTATAGCTTTGCCGAGGGGTCTTTATAAGGCCCCAGCAAACCCTAACCCTGCACTTTACAACTAAGTCTCTTTAGCTTTAGTTATAACAATTGTTTCTTTACTAGTGGCGGTTGCTTTTAAATGCTTTTTTTGCAATCTTTAAGTTAGAATAAATAAGAATAGTAATAATAGTAATAATGGTTAGTAATAGGGCTAATGGCCTTTTTTACGGCTATTTACCTAGTTACTTTTTACTTAACCTATTATTTAGGTTCTAATCTTTTTTTGCAACTTTAGTTGCTTTTTTAATCTCTTAGGTTTGTTTAACCTTATACTTTTTTGCTTAAATTTTTTAATAGCCTATTGCTTAAAGGTGCATAATAGCTTGTTTATATAACAAAATTACTTTATTATCCCTTTTTTTATAATAGCAATAGCTATAATTGGTAAGCGGTAGCTAGTGAGGTAGATAGCTTAAGCTTTTTATAGTTTAGGTATAAAATTGCATACTTAGCCTATTTATTAACTTGCACTTTTAACCTTTTTTTTTTATGCAATAACTTTAAATTGCTTATTGCTTTTAATTATTAGTTTATTTTATTGTATAATGCCTAGTTTTCTTTTTTACTTTTAACTTTTAATTATTAATTGCTAGTTGTTATTATGCCTTGCTATGCATTTAAGCTTATGTTTAACTTTTTCTAAGTTTTAACTAATAAGAAGAGTAAGTATTGTTACCTTTCTTTCCCTTGCTTAGCTTTGGTTTTAATTTTGCATAGTTTATTAGCTTGTTTAGCGCTTTAAGGTATGCTAATTTTTTAATTAGCAGCAGTAAAAGCTATTTAAAAATAGCTTTGCTTAGTTTCTTAAAAGCTTTGTTTTTAGTAAATAAAATATATTTTGTTTTTATTATTATTTTTATTTTTATTTCCTTTATATAGTTAACTATATAAATAATATTGTATTTATATGTGTTAATGAGATTTTGGCTGCTTGCGAGCGCAATTTAAAGAGCGTTTTTTTATTAGAATGCTTAAGCTTAATAATAATATTATTAATGTTTTATAGGGTAGTAGTGCTTAGAATATGCCTTAGTTTATTAGCAGTGCTGTTAACTAAGAGCGCGTTTTTAATATTAATCTTTTTTATAGTTTTAATAATGGCGATAAGCTTATAATATTATTAAAAAAACCTATTGTAAATATTTTTTCTTTATGCCCTTAAGCAGAGCTAGCTAATTAACCAATTTTTATAATAGGTTTTTATTATTGCTAATTTTTTTTAATAGCTTAGTATAGTTTTTATAATGCTTGCTTATGCAAAAGAATGCTTTTGCAATGCTTTTGCCGCTTAATATAGTAAGTTACTTTATTTTATAAATATTTATATCCTTTATTTAACTTATTAAAAATAAGCTTTAATAAAATAATAGATAATAATTTTGCAATTGTTAGCAAGAGTTTTATAAGCTTAAATAGCATTATTAAAATATATTAATATAGCCTTTGCAAAAATATTGCTGCTTTGCCTTGCTTTTAACTTAGCATTTAAATTTTTAAAAAACAGTTATTAATTTAAGGTATTATTAATGCAAGCAGAGATGCATATATTTTAACTTTAAATTTTTAAATTCTATGTTTGGGCAAGTTTTTCTAGTTTAGCGATAGTTATAGCGTTATTATAATTATTTTAAATAATTAGGCTTAGATTTACATGCTTTATTATGCTTTTTATTTTAATAAGTAAGCAGGGTTTTATCTTAGATTGCATTTTAAAGATAAATGTTTAATATTATAGCTTATTTTTATTATAATTTGTTTTATTTAATAATATTAACTAAAATATTTAGGCTAATATGTCTTTGCAAATATAAAATAGTTCTTTAACTTTTTAAGGTTATTAATTTTTTTTCCTTAGTTAACCTTTTTAGGGAATTTTGGCTAATTTATCTTTATTATTAGCCTAGTCTTTTTTTGCTTAGCAACATTTTCTTTTAAACTTTTTATACTGCTAAATAGCTTATTTAGCATTTCCTAGGTTGCCTTTAAAAATCTATTTGTTATATTTACTTAGCTATTTTTTTTACTTTACTAAATAATAGATATTATTGTTTAAAATTGTCTTATTACAGATTTCTTTGATTTTCTACTTTATATTGTCTTTTTTAAGGTTAGGTAAGTTTGCTAGCTCTTATATTAGCTTTTTTAAATTTTTCTTTTATGGTTTTAAGAGGTTAATATAAAAGATATTATGCTTGTGGAAGTATTTCTCTAGTAATATTAATTAGTACACTTAGCGATTAATTTTCTTAATAATCTTAAAGGGTTTAATATATTTTAGTTGGAGTTTTCTAGGTCTTTGGAGCTTAAGGTTTTTTATAGATAATAACACTTACAATCTTATATTAAAAGACATAGGCTAATGTTTATAGTTATAGTATTTTATTGCTGCTTTATTTGCTTGTGTTTAATGCTTTTATAGCAATGTTTAAAGCTATTGCAATTTTTCTAGCTTATTATTAACTGCTGGATTTCTTTTTGCTTTTGTTAGGTAAATAGCGCCTTTGCTGTGTGCTTTTTTAAATTTACTAGGTTTAAGGAGGAATAAGGGGAGGAATTTGTATAGTATCTTAAATGGTGCTTTGTTGTTTATTAAGCTAATAGCAGAGTTTATTGTAAAATGTGCTAATGGTAATAATATAGCTTAGTTTATTTAGTAGTTATTAATAAAATATTAGAGATAATATTTTAACGTTTAGTTTATTTATTTTGTTTATTTATCTGTTTAAGGATAAAACGCCGTTAAGAATTTAAGAGCTATGCTTTTGTTTATTAATGCTTTTTAAAATTGGCTGGTAAAAATTAAACCTTTGTTTAATATAATGCTTTTAGGCAGCTTATATTTAGTTTTAATCTTAGCATAAAATAGCTAAGTAAGTTTATAAGCATTAATGTCTTTTAGCATTGGGAAAAAAAATGACATTTTGCTGTATTAATTTATAATTATAAAGATTGTGTTAACTAGTTTGTTATTGTGCTAGATTATTGGTAGATTAGTGATAAAATCCATTAATAGCTTAGCTATAGGCTTGGATAATTATAGTAGGCTAGCTAACTTGCTGTATAAATAATAGCAGTGTAAAAAGCTTTATTAATATGTTGAATACTTAATGATATACTCTTTAACGTTACTTTTTATTTCTTTTTAAAAAAATAGGCGGCTAATATTAGCTAAAGTTTATTAAAATCTTTGATATTTACCTAGCAATAAATTATAAAGAACCTTTAGGATTTTTTATTGCAACGCCTATTATTTAAAAATATATATGCATAAATAGTAATATAAAAACTTATTTTTTACCTTATATTTTTAAAGTAATATATTAGAGTAGTTGCTAGAAAGCATGCGTTTAATCTTTTAGATCTAAAAATCTAGCTCTTATTTAATTTATATTAATTTTATCAGCAAAAAGGAAGATAGCGCAGCATATATATTAAGGCTAATAGCTATAATGCTTGCTAAGCCTCTTAGGAATAATTATCTCTTATTTAGGGCTAGGTTTGCAGAATTAAGCTAGTTATTAGATAGGTTTTGCAAATCTGTTTAATTATATTTTTAAGTGCTATTGCATACTTTAATGCTATATATTTATATAATTAAATGTAATTATAGATTAGCTAAGTTTAATTAGTTTTTGGCCTTTAGGCTCTTTAAAATTATAATGCTAGTTTAGATAAAAGCGATAACTTTAGAATAAAAGTCTGCAAAAGCTATTAGCAATAGTTAAAAACGTTTTTTAATATAGTTTAGTCTCTAGGACAGCGCATTAGCTAGAGTCTTTTTGCTTAGAATATATTTAATTTAAAAATTAAACCTTAATAGATATATAAGCTAATGGATTTGTTTTACTATTAGCTTTTTAGCTTTTATAAATCTTTTGAAATTAAGGTAATTAGAAAGAATAAAAATAAGAAATTTTGCTTTTTTTAGGTAATATTGCCACTGCTTAAATAATAATATAATGGCAAATATCTTTTAGTTATATATTTTCTACTTACTTTTTATATTGCTTAGTTTTTAAAACTAAAATATAATTAGGTGCTATGCTATCTTATTATTTTTTTCTTATGCTTAAAAAAAAATGTTTAAAATAACATAGCTAAAAGCGTTAGTTTATAGTTAGCAAAGTTTCCCTAGGTTAAAGTAATATAAAAGTAAAGCAGTATAAAAAGCTAATTTAAGCTAGCAAAAGGCGTTAAAAGCTAGCGCATACTCTAGCGCTTTTAAGTTAAATAATTTAGGTTTTTAACCTTGCTTTATACTTTTTAATATGCTTATTAATAATTAAGCAATTTTTAAAAATTAATAAATAAAGTATTAATAAAAATTGCAAAATCTAATAAAGCTTTAAATATTTTAATATATTATAAATATTAGCTAGTCTTAGATAGTTTTAACCCGTTAAAAGTTTATTTAAATACCTTAAGTATTAATAATAAATCTTAAGAATTTTAGCTTATTTTAAAAAAAGAAATACTTTAATAACTTAGCGTAGAGTTTATTTTGCACTAGTTAGTTTATAACTATTTAGAGATGCTTTTAATAAGTTTCTTTGTCTAGCGAGAAAATAAGAATATTATTTAAGTATACTATAACAAAGATATTAATATAGTTATTAAAAACCTTAGCAATATAACTCTAAAATATTATAAAAGTATTTATTAAACTAAATAGCATAATTAGATACTTATAATGCTTATAGCGTATTTAAAACACTATCTTTTATTTATTGCTCTTTTTAATTTAAATTTAATAATAAGCATTAATAAAGTTAATCTTAGAGAATACTTTAGATTTAAAGAAATAATCTAGGATTTTTAATATAAGTAAGAGAGGGTAGCGGTTTTTAATAATAACTTTGTTAAGTTTATAGTAGTTAATGCATAGCCTTAATCTCCTATCGCTCTTAAAAGTAAAAAGAATAAAAGCGCCGGCAAAACTTTAGCTAGGGCAGATCTTACTATAGGCTAACTACTTCTTAAAATATTTACAAAATATTTCTAACTCTCTTTTAAAGAGTTATTAAATAAAAAAATATAAAGGGGTTGCTTTTTTTTAAAGTGAGATAGCATAGTTTGCTTATTATTTCAAAGGTAATCTCTTAGCTTTATTTAAATTAAAAAACGTTAATATATATTTGCGTAAGCATTTTAATAAATCTTTTAAATTATATAATTTATCCTTGGTCTTATTTTACAATATTCCTCTAATATTTCATTTATCTTTATCTTTTTTTAGTATATGCTAGGGATTATTTTTAAGGAGTATAATAATAATATAATAAAACGCTTGATTTTTTATCGTCTTTTTAAATGCATAAGCTAATATAGTTTTAATTTAGGGGTTGTTATCCCTTTAATACTATTGCTAGGTTATACCATCTAAGATTATTTTTCCTTCCTAGATAGCTGGCATTTTAAAGAGGAAAAGTAACTTATGCTGCTTTTATTTAATTGCTATATATAGCTATTAAAACTTAACATATTTCTTATAAAAATTAAATATAATAAATAAAACCTAGTATACGCTATATATTTTAACGGCAATATAAGAAATTTTAATAAGAGGAATAGTGGACAAAGGTGCCTTACTTAAATTATGCTTTTTAATAAAAGAAATATTAATAAAATTAACTAAAAATTAAGTGTTTATATTTACCATTACTTTTACTTATAATGACTTAGGCACTTTAATATAAGCCTTTATAGTTATTATTATAGCTATTAGAACTGTTATCTTAAGTGTTTCTTTAGCTAAATTATCTTCTTTATTTTAAACTATAAGAGTCTTTAGTTTCTATAGTTGTTACTTAATATTTATAATGCTATTTTTAAAAGTAGCTTAGTTAGCCTGCGTTTTTTTATTTAAGCAAGTGTTAGCAAGGTAGTTTAGGGAATTGCAAATAAAACATTAGAGTCTTTTATCTTAGTTATTAAACAAGTTTTTATTATTATTATTTCCTTTAATAATTTAGTTTAGCAGGAATTCTTTTTCGTTAAAGTTAAATCTGCTATAATGATTTCTATAGCTTTAACCATTATAACTATTGTAATAGTTATAATTAGTGTAATTTCCTCTTAGGCTTTGATTTTAGCCTTTGAAACTTTAATTATTTTTAAATTATAAAAAATTGTTAAAATTATAGTATAATGCGTTTTTAAATTAGTTAAAATCTTTAAAAAGCTTATTTTCTCTATAATGTTTTAATGCCTTAGATAATATATTGCTTAGAAGATTAACTTTATAGCGTTTTTAAAGCTTTTCTAAAATAGCTTGCTAGTAATTATTAGTAAGGTTAACTATTTTTTATTGCTTTATAGAGATTTTTTAATTAGTGTAAGTATACATAAGCTTGCTTTTTAATTATAGCTAAAGCTTATAAAAAAAGGTTAAAGCTTGTTGCTTATTAGTTAAATATAGCTTTATAAAGAATTTTAGAGCTTTTAAGATTTTATAAAATTATTATAATGCTTAGGCCTTACATTATTTAAGTTTATTAATTTGCTTAGACATTGCAAGTTTTTAATTATTACAATTCTTTTAAAACTTATAAAAATACTTTTATAACTTATTTTAATTAGACTTATATTAACTGCAAAGCTCTTTGTCTCTTTAGGCTTTACTTTAGCAATAAGCATTTTATTAGCATTAGGCAATTAGCTTAAGAGTATTATAAGCATAAATAGCCTTATTGATTAAGTTACTTAACTTTTTTAATGCCGCCGTTTAGGCTATTAAAACCTTAAATCTTTAGGTTTAATATTAGCCTATAGTGCAATCGGCAAAAAGTTTTTTAATAGTAAGATTTAAGTTTTTCACTAAACTTTTGTTTTTATTATTAAGCAAAGCTTAAATTATTTGCTTAAAAATAGCAATTTTATTAAATAAAGGTTTTTTAAGTGTTTTTTTAAGTTATTATTTTAGGTATATGCTGTCTAAGTTAAATAACTTTTTTTAAAGAGTTTACTGCTAAATAGCTTAATGCAAAAACCTTTTTTTATTAGAGGCATTAGTGCTTTGTTTCATTTATAAAAGCATTTTAAATAGTGATAAAAAAAGATTTAAAACTATTAGATATAAAGATTACTAGGCAAGACAACTATACTGGTTATAGAGGAAAGAAGGATTAATTGCTTAGGTGTAGCTATTGTATTAAATTGAATCTTAAAGGGGAAAGAGGAAAGTGCCGGTCTTTGTATAGCTTTGCCAAGGGGTCCTTATAAGGCCCCGGCAAACCCTAACCCTGCACTTTACAACCAGGTCTCCTCGGCCTTAGTCGTAACATTTTTATAAATAAACGATTTTATATACTATTCTTTTGCAAATTTCATCTTGCAAAAGGCGTTATAATAGTATTAAAAACCCCTTAAAAAACGATAATAATAGAAAGTTAATTCTTTTATTTTACTTTTTTTTTTAACCCTTTTCAGCGTTTTCTTTAATTCTTTGTTTATAGCAGCAAACGGCTAAGATTTGCTAGACTTGCTTATTAACTAAAAAGATTAATAAAAAGCTAATATATTATTTAATAAAAGCGCTAGCTTTGTATTAATAAACAATGGCATTAATAACTTAAAAAACTTTAACTTTAAAGATTAAGGTTTTAAAAACTAAAAGGAGGGTAATTAAGTTGACTAATAAGACAACTAATAAAACGACTAACAGAACAACCAACTTCCTCCCCTCTCTCTAAGTAGCAACAACGATAATCTATCGCTGTTTCTACCCTCCTAAAATCCTTTTATAAGTTTTTTCCTTAATAGTTAGCAAAAAGGTAATAGCTTACTATACTTATATATAAATAGCTGCTTGCTATTACTAGTATATATGTTTATAATAAATATAATAGACTAAGTAGCTATGATTTAGGCAAAGCTCCTAAACCTTTTAGGAGAAAAGAATTTTAATAATTAAAAGACGATGGTTTATATAGTACTTTAGCCTTTTAAGCTTAATTGCTACATTAAAAAGTTAGTTTTAAAGCTTTAAAATAACTCTAAGGCTAGATTTACCTAGTAGAGAGAGAATAGTTAAATTGCTAGTCTTTTTTACTTTTTTTTATACAAAGTTTATAATACTTTTATTAACATAGGGGTAAATTTTATTAAGATAAACCCTTATAAGATTTATTAGCAGGTCTTTATAATAATCTCTAAGCACTTTAAAAAGTATATTAACTTTATTGCAGAGAAGTTTATTGCTTATACTTTAGCTAACTATAGCACTTTTTAAAAGTTTTAAGATAACCTTTAATATATGCAACGCTGTATAAAAAAACTAAATTATTGCTCTTTTAATAACTTTATAATAATAATTATTATTAAAAAGGTTTGCGATATTTTTATAAAAAATGCCTTGTTTTTTTATTAAAAATATAAAAATAGCACTTTAAACTAAAAGAGCTTTATAAGGATTATCTTTAATATAATTGCTATAAATTAAAAGGTAACTGCCTTTAAGGCGTTTAAAGCTAAATAGCAGAGGCTATTATAATCCTTTAACTAATCTGCGAACTAGTATATAAAGGAAATAATGCCTTTGTTAAAAATAATTAAGATTTTAAAGCTTTTACTAAACCTTTTTAAATAACAATTAGCAAAGATAGCTTATTGCGCAACTTATAAAAAGATTGTCTCTTATAAAGATAAATATTATAAAAAGTATAAAAATTATTATAATATAAGGCTTTGCTTTAAAAAAGATAAGTTTAAAAAGTTAAAGAAGTTTAATAACTCAAAGCAAGATAGAAATATTAAAGCTTTTCTTTATATATTTAGAAATAATAGCAGCGGTTTATTTAAAAAGCGAGCTGCTTTTACTATAAGATTAGGTCATTGTAGCAAAAAGATTCCCTAGGCTTTAATAGCAGAGAAAAACTTTATAAGAAACTTAATTATTAAAAATATTAGTGCTGCTAATATAATCTTTAATAATAAAAAGTAGTTTATAGAGATAAAGACTTTTGATATTTTATATAAGATAAAAATGGCATTAAGGCTAATA